>CAIGRF010040286.1:56678-86222 GCA_903798235.1 Fraxinus ornus | reverse complement strand
TTTTTTTTTTTTTTTTTTTGTTATAATGACTAGCCATATACATTCTGTATATCAAACACGCACATGGCCCTATCAGCTCGGTGAAAACTTAGCTACATAATGTTTGACAAGTAAATAAAGTGAACTAGTCATATGAGAAATGAGTTCAAGCTGCTGGATCATACAAGACCAAGGAGACAAAATCAGTTCTACATTACATACTCATATTGCATTGACTGTTTGCTCACGTAGAACAACTTTGAACTGGTCTCGATGTCAATAACTAACAAGAACCACTGACCAAAGCTTACGAAATAAGCAGAGTTTGGTAAACCTATATCGGCCTCCCATCGCCATAAAACCCTCTACCTTTTAAAACTATTAATGACATAATAGCATTTCACAAATAGTAATTCAACTCAGCAACCAAATCCGCCACCTGCAAACCAGCAAACAACACCAACAATATTAAAAATTTAAATTGACCAATGGCATGCCTAGTACGCAGTTTTGAAAGGACCGAACAGTACTTGACACCAATATTAAAAGTACAGCAGAAAAAAATGAGAAAAAAGTGAAGAACAAATCATATGCTTGGCCGTTGTCTCAAGTCATTAGAGATAAGAAGCTAATATCAACAGAATCAATCATGGAAAAAAATTCGTACCTACTGACTGTTCATCAAGAAGCAGATTCCGGAGTTGCTTCTTGTCTTGGTTTTCTTCGTTCAGCTGGAGGACCGTCTCTCTGTCTCACATATGCTTTGCTCTTGTATTTTGAACTTCTAGACTGCTTTGGTTGATAAGTTGGGTATTGGCAAGGAATTATCTCTCCATTAATGTACTTGTCTCCTATAATCACCCCCCAAAAAAAGAGAGTTAATATTATACAATGGATCGCTGTAGACTGTAGTCACATTTCAATTTAGATGCAGATACAAAAATTGCTTGTAAGTAAAGAACCTCCATAGTCCTTGTTCTTAACATCAATGTACGAATCTGGCAGAACCCACAAAACACCTGGCAAACCTGCAGATATGAAAACATGGTTCGAATAGTCGGTTTAGGACCTGGATTCCTGGAAACTCAAATAACTTGTATAAAAAGTAAAAACGGATGTCGATGTTTCAATGCAAATACCTTTGAATTTTTCTGATGTCTCTTCAGATACAGTGCATTGAAATCCAGTATATGTTGTCGTACTAAAAGCATACATATTCTTCTTTGCTTCTTCCATACTGACACAAGGAAAACACTCCAAATATGTGACATATAATCATAAGAATCCCTAAAACGGACCTTCGTCAAATTATAATCTCCAAAAAAAGGTTTCAGATACTCCATTTCATAAAAGTTTGGTATGTTCAATTGGATAATAATAGACAGGATTCAATTAGCAACAAAAAAAAAGGAAGTAAAATTTTGTCTATTGTACTTCTCCATATAAACAATATGGCCATCAAATTACTGCAGTTTAATTATTGCTTAAATCAAGCAAATCATAGTAGCATTCAGAAGGACTAGTGCAGTAAAATCAATTCTATAATTTGCCAAATACATAAAGACTGCGTTTGGCGCACCAAATTATACCACAGAAAGAAATTACTATAAAACTTTGTAGTTGATATTATGGTGAAGTGAGTTGGAGAGTATTATTTGATTTTTATCCTTTCTAAACCCATCTCCGTGCTCCATATTATGCTGTTGATAGTGCAAACAATATCTTCCAATGAAAAATTAACGAATGCTGCCAACGTTAATTCACCTTAATACTTTCTACCTAAATATTATCCATAAATTTTATGCTTAGTTTCTTATACAGTCTAATCGGTGCGCCAAACACAACAAAATGTTTTTTCACAAGGTACCATAGCATGAAGTGGGAAAAGGGGCGGAAAATGTTAACCACTACTACCTAATGAACAACATAAAGAAACACAATTTTCCCAGAATTGTGAAAATGAAACTAGACCACCAACAAAAAAAAAATGTCAACTAACCTGCCAAGAACAGTGGCAAGAGTGTTGAGATAAGTATCAATCATCTGCTCTCTAGTGGGAGCAGGGTCTTTAGGGAACTCCATGACAATAAGCCAGTGATTATAGTCACAGCCAGGTAACATTATCGTTTCCCTTTCCTCACTGCTGCTGCTTCTTTTGGAAGAGTAATCCCCATCAGTTATGGCTCTCAGCACAGGAATAGAGGCAGTTCTTGATGGAATTTGGGGCGTGGAAGTGCAGGGAATGAACGATATGGTGGTGGAGGGAAATGGGCAGGAGAGATTAAGGATTGTTAGGGTTTTATGGGTGGAAGATAAGGTTTTGGGATGAATATAGAGGTTTAGAGTAGCCATTAGAGTGGAAATGGAGGAGCTTGTGGGGGAGAAGATGATAAGGTCGCAATTCGCACAGGAGACAATTTGGGAATTGTTAGAACGGTAAATTTTGTGTTGAAGATCTTTTTATTGGACTACAAAGCCCATCAGCCCATTGTGGGTCCATCAAAATATCATATCCAACTCCTAGGTTGGCAATGCTCGGCTCGATTCATCCACCAACGGGTCAAGTCGTATTACCTGCTCGTGATGATAAAGTCCAGAGCTCTAGGGGACGAACTCTCGTGGGGAAATGAGCAGGGTCGGCTTGAGCTCATTATCATTCCTACCTATTTTAATTAATTTCGAAATTATAAAGAATGGACTCTTGTTATGAATTAGCCTTGTTTTAAATGTAACAAGGTTTTCGAAGATGTTAAATCATCTTTACATTGATGAAAGAAAGCCATTCATACAAATGTATCTATTGAAAAAAAATATCAAGAACGTTCTTTTTAGTTTTTTATATCACTTTTTCTAATGAAAAATATATTAGCTACTAGCAGATTTGATCTCTTGTCCAAAACTTGTGATTTTCTGACATAGTTATACATTTAGCAAAACATATTTACAGTTTTCTTTGTCATATCAACGGTAAAGAAGTTTTTATTCTGCCCACTGGGAATGAAAGATCAATTTCAAAGCTAAGAAAAAAAGTTTAACATTTCAAAAATAAGATTTTTTTTTTAATTTCATATATAACCTAATTAATTAAATATATTAAGGTCGTAATTCTATAAAATTTGGTCACAAATTATTTCACGATCACAAATTAAAAAAATTATAGGTCACTTGTTATTCATCGATCACAAATTTATCAAAATGTCACATATTATTCGTTGGTCACAAGTCACAACTTATTTTATGGTCACAAAATATCTAATTAGTTAGTCACAAATTAATTTTCGACCACAAATTATCAAACTGTTGGTCACAACTTAGCAATCTTTTAGGTCACGCACTATTTATTGGTCGCAAAATTATCTATTTCATTGACTACATATTATTTATTAGTCACACATTAACCAATTTATTGATCTCAATCAACCAAATAATTTGTGATCACTATCGTCGTCACCACCACCACCACCATCAATGCCACATCACCGAACAGCCATTTTTTACCACATCCACCATCACAACATCATCAAAACCGTTACTTAACCACCACAACCAACATCACCTCACCACCAACAAATCAGATTCAAAAACGCCAAACCCCGTAACCACAACCACCATCACCTTACCCCCATTGTCGCTGCCTCCATCATCGTCGTTATTGCCACCACCACAACAACCATTTCCAACCTACACTCCTTCACATACCTATTAACAAGAAACCATCACGGTACTGACACATCATCGCCACCGTCGAACCGCAACCAATCACCGTACATCGTTGTCACCAAATCCACCACCACCTATACCAACCACATGTAGCACCACCGAACTATAGCAACGAAAGGGATGAAACCGCTTTGCGATGTTTACATCGATGCACTGCGACAACGCTTCGCAACAATGACGATACCGCTTCACATTGCTACACTGCGACTCGTCGTCGCAGCAGCAACCTCACATTAAGCGGGGCTGTTGCAACGACATCCTGGCTAAGACAACGGTATGAGGGTTGAGAGACGAGTGGTGAAGAGAGAATTGATAGGAGAAGAGAGAGAGAATGATTTTAGAGTTTGAATGTGGTGGATAGGGAAGGAGTGTGTATAAAAATTAATTTATAATATTATTATTAATATTGACTTATAATAATTAAATTAATAAATGATTTTCATATAATGAAACCTCCACCATGATTTTGGAATATTGATCTTTAAATGTAGGATGCCGTGTAATTTTTACATTTTATAAGAACTAATATGTGATCAAAGCCCATTTCCCACATGGATAATACGGGCTAAAATAAGCCGAATTGGACCATGAGCCCAGCCCTATTATTGGGCTGGTTATTTAAAAACAGCACAAAACATATTTTAATATATTTAATTTATCCAGTCTGTAATTAAATAAAATTACAAAAGAGATTTAAATATTATCTTGAAAATACTATGCCAGTAATTAAATAACATTTAAAATTATATATAAGATTACAAACGATTTTTTTTATTTTTATTTTTAAAAAAAGTTTGGAGCAAACGATATCACCAGAGGAAAAGTAACAAAATTAGGTAGAAATCCAGCAATATAAAATCAAGAAAAAAAAAGCCTAACTTGATACATTAACCATAATTCAGTGTCTTAAGATATATTAGTTGACTTGTAGCTATCGTGTAAACTACTCTTTCCAAAAGTGGTCAAAATCCTTTATTTTTATTGGAACCATTTCACAAAATCTCATTTTTAATTATTAGTTTAAGAAACCTTTTTTTTTTTTTTTGCATAATTAAAATTATTCACGGGACATATGGGGACCAATTAGGAAAACTCACCAATCCATATCCGTCAATGACCCAATCTAATAGTTTAAAATTAGGTATTAATAGGCTTGTTGACGGTTTGATGATTTGCAGATCATTTTACCTAGGGATGCATCTTTATCATACTTGTCAGATTCGACTTGAACACTGACTCGGGCAATACATCGGATCAATGGGNATGACCAAATCGAACCACCATGGTTTTGTTTAAAATATAATCAAACCAAACCAATTAACTATGTAAAATCGACCCAAACCAACCCGAGTCGGTTTGGTTTGGTCGATTTTTCGATTTTTTTGCCCACCCCTAATAAAAAACTATAAAAAAAATATAAGTATAAATTTTTTAGGGGCAAAATTAAAATTTTTAATTTATTTTTCACTGGTTATTTAGGTCTATAAAATAAAGTAATATGTTGGACCAAAGTTTTTTAAAATAATATTTTTATAAAAACTATAAATGATTCGTTAGTTAGTTATAAGTTATTGCACACGAGTAATGCTAAATTATTTTGTGTTCAAGTGGTGAGGAATCCATTATTTTTCTTAGAGGTTCAATGTTCAATTCCTTTGGACTTAAAAATTTTGTAAAATGATTTCAAAACTCAATCAAACAAGTCAACCGGGTTGAGTCCGGGTGGAATAAATCACCGATTCAGGAATGGGAAGAAAGACAGGGTGGGGTGGGACTACCCTCTACTTGTTCAGGAATTTTGTACAACAAATATTGGATTGGCAACACCTCATGATTGGCTAATGGTGGGGAGATATTGTCCAAGTTCATGTTATGTGGCAAGAAAAGGAAATTTGATCAGAATTACAATTCCAATTCAAGTTGGTTCAGTGAGAACAACAAAAGTCTTCGAATGGAATGGTCTTTTCATTCAGTTTGTTCGACACTAGGGAAAACACAACTTCTTTTTTAAGATTGAAAGACTGCAAAAGACACCTAAGATTAGAGCATGTCATTAAAGAAGCAGGTTGGATGGTCGTGCTTCAACTGTCTCCCAACAACTACTCTCTAGTGCATACATGGCCTTGTACTTATTATACCGTGCAAAATATTAACTACTACATTTTCATTATCTCTGTTACAATTTATTTACATTAAAAGTGATTTTCCACTCATCTATCCTCTATTAACAATTCGTACATTTAGAGAGGGAAAAAAAGGATATCGTAACGAGTATTTCTTCAACTCACCTTTAATTATTATTAGACTTAAAGACATCGATCCAACACAAAAAATGGTATTCGTCCACAAAAATTTGGGCAAATCAATGGAGAAAAAAATAAATAAAAGAGTAGGTCCAACTTACCTCTCAACTCCATTAGTACACTTCATCCAACCAAAACAAATAACATCCTCGACAAAACTCCTCTATAATTTGTTGAATACTCAATCTTATTCTCTAGTTAAAAAAATGTGCACAATACATAGTTTTTTAACTTATATGTTGAAAAAAAGTTTCACGATTATCTCCAAACTAATCAATGATCTTTTTATGTGAATCATCTTAAAGATTGACAAGAATTATCCAAATGCAAAATTGGGCTAAAGACAAGAAAATGTTTGAATTAATATTTTGGTAAATGTCAATTACGTTTCTAATGCCATAATTAACATTTTTTTATGATTCGAGTGTCCAAGTTTCGTCCGACTAATTCTGAGGAGTGGCGACCTTCCCCCTGATTCGTCACCCGAATTAATCCGGATGCAATCACAGCTTATTCACACTTGGGCCGGACATTCGACGGTTCTCCTCCTTGTAGACCTCTGTCTTCCAATATAAATGTTGCCTTCCAGCTGCCGCGAGGATTCGAACTTTCGATACTCCGTAAAGAACTCTCCTACTTTACCGCTATGCCATGCTCATGGGGGCACCAAAATTAACATTTTTGAACTAGTATTAGCCTATTAGGTGATAGTACGAGAAGTCATAAACCATGACATGTCAAGTTTAAATGGTCATGATTTTTGTAAAATAAAACGTTCCACTATTACAAAAAGACAAGTAGAAAATCCAAGGAGTGGATGAGTATGACCTAATTCTCTCTAGCACAAAGAATTTGACCTTGGTGTCAACCACAATGTTTTAAGAAAATGAATCAAGCTCAAAAAATAATTAAAAAAAAAAGTCAATTATCAAAAGATATATGTTAAGTCGAAGTGGGAAAAACGATGCTAAAAAATTTAAATAAAGTTAACTTTTTCTCCTCCTCCTTTTCTTTTTTAAAATAGAACTTAGAAAACTGTAAATTTAAGTATTGTTAACAAATTATCGAGTAGACAGATTGATTCTTTGAATTTTATATCGAATTTTAAATTTTGACTTTTGTTAATCTAGTTTTATTCGTGCAAACTTGAGGTCCAGTGTGATTCTTGTAACGTCGGTGAACCTGGGCTTAACCGGAAATCAAAGCAAGCATACCGTATGGTTTAATTAAATATAATCTCAATAAATCTACAAGTAGCATCTAGTTAATACTATTTCTAAACCTATCGAAAAAAAATATAAAAATATATTAAATTCTTTGTATTTTGAAACGAGACTTAACTCTTAATAGTATTGGGATATATAGAAAATAAATTATGGTGTGCGTTAATTACATTTTACACAAGTCAAATGCAGCAATTTATGGGATGAAATAATGGCTGACCTAAGGCCACCACCAACCTCCATTTCCAAGGAAAATGTGAACGTGACCTAACTTGCTTTTGAAATATTTGACACACACAAGTCAAGGCCAAGTAGCCTTTTTTGTTCTTTTTCTTCAATTTTCTTTTAAGTTGACCTATGTACATATTTTTATTCACGTCTTAGAATTCTCGTGCAATTCAAGTTGAAGATTCACATACTATATGAGTCCAAATACAAAGAATTTTACTTGTTGACGTTAAATATTATTGAGATTTCTATAGCAATGCAAATTATATTGACCTAACGCATAAAAATCGTTGAAATTTTTTCCATGCCAATTTTCGACCAAATGATGTGTTTGTCATTTTTCTTCAACAACTTTTTCGTTACCTTTCATCATCTGGTAAAAAAAAAAAATAGCTCGAGAATTAGTGGGATTAAAACCTTATTGCAAAAGTTGGTAGTGAACTAAGTAAAATTGAAAACTGGCATGGCATGATGGTTAAATAAAAGCAAGCTAGATGACTCTTTTGAAACAAACTGAATTTCAATGACTAACATGACACAAACTTATAAGTTGGTAATGTTCGAGGGAAATTTGCTATTATCTTTCACAATTGAATAATTGGCAAACCTTTTCAAGCTTTCAAGTTATTTAAACATCCTATTGACTCCAATATTCCATAACCCACACTTTTATCCATACATTCCTTATGATCACCTATAATTTACAAAAAGCTTGTATCTATTGATCTGCTTCTCGGGAAGTGAGCTTAATATGGTAGCATTGCCCTTTGTAAAGATCAAGACATATAAGTTCATCGATCTAAACAGTTGTCCATGTACTAATAAAAGATCTGACAACTATAGTAGCCCTACTTCTTTATGCGGAACTTCAGATTGAGGAGTTGATTCTCAAGAAGAGAGAAGCGGTGAAGGTCCTTCCAGACCGCCCGGATCCCACGAGTAAACCGAAAGTTGGATTTAGATTCAACGTCACCCGATATTTATGCCAAAACTAATCAATCTTATTTTACTGTTCAATATGTTCTTTGGCCTGCCTAATCTACCAACCATCATATCATATAAAGGTGAACCAGATTCCAGAGTTTAATTCACCTGTTCGTATGTGCCCTCCACATATTGTCTCTATATATGTACACACATACACACACACCACGAAGAATAGATTCACTTCCTATGAACCAAAGTCACAAAGAGCACAAGACATCTCTAAAAGCAAAAGGCGGAAAAAAACAAGACTGTTGGGAATTATAAAGGAAAGTTATTTGGGAACTTGAATAACAAGTGGCCATGGCTGAAGAATTAATCCAGGGTGGCGTTTGTGGCTGAAGCTGGTGGAATCCGGCAAGAAGTTTATTCGGTTCTTCGCCCTGTTCATCCGCCATCAACGACATGGGAAGCTTTGGATGGCCAAATGATGAAGTGGTGAATGATTTGAAGAAAACATGGTCCAGTGATGAGTCTAATTCTGATTCTGATGGACAAAAGTCTCAGCAGCCAGTTATTAATTCAACCCTACAAATGATGGAAAACAGTTTTTCATCATCCACGATGACTGATATTTGGAATCAAGATTTTCTGTAAGAATTATCTGTTTTGATTATTTGTTGATCTAAGTGATTCTTGAACATATGTGCTGCTGATTCGTTTATCTGTATCGTCTAAAAACTTATCAGAGCCAACAAAGATACAGCATAAGCTTTTAGACGAGGGGTTTTAACATAATCAACAAGCATGATTATCCAAATAATCAGTGCCAGGAAAAAGTTGCTTGCTCCATACAGATTTTCATGATAATAATATTAAAAAGTTAGGTCTAGTTGATTTAAGAAATTCATTTTTTATTGTCATCTTGCAGCCAAGAAAATGGAATATCTGAGGGAAATTATTCTCGCACAAAGCAAGTAAACCAGAATTCAGGCATGAATTATCTGCAACAAAATGGAATTGACAGTTCACAGATTAATCAAATGGATTGGAACTTAAAGAATTTCTCCACTGCTGCCCAAAATTCCTCCTTTCCATTGAATTCAGCTTCTGATAGCTACACTTCATCATTTTTGCAAACTTTATTTGATACATATTCTGATCAACCTCAAAAATCTTTATCAGATAGTACTCCCTCAATGAACTTTTCATCGGCCGACAATTACCCGGTGAAGTCAAATGAATTTTCGCTTTCTTTGCCTAAACAGCAACCTGTTAGTCATTTACAGTTCTCAAACAACTCACCCTTTGCGGGTGCCCTCAACAACAGTCGACCAATCCTTTTCCCTCCGACACAAGCCCAGTTCTCGTCAAACCTTAACCCATTGGGCTCGGAAGCAAAGAAAACTAGCACTGAACCAGCATTCAAGCGTTCCCGAATCGAAACACCGTCACCATTACCAACCTTTAAGGTACAATATGTCTTATCAATCTTTTGAATAAAGAGAGCTGTAATTTATACATTTTCGTTATTAATTTTTGCAAAAGATTAATAATTTTTTAGCTTTTATCAGGTCAGAAAAGAGAAGTTGGGGGACCGAATAACTGCCCTCCAGCAGTTGGTTTCACCTTTTGGAAAGGTAAAAATTTAGATTTTTTTTCTCAGCTTTTTCCGCAAATTATGTATGCTTTTGTATGTGTTAATTGATTAATTTTGTTGTACTCTTCCAGACTGATACTGCATCGGTTCTCCAGGAAGCGATTGAATACATAAGATTTCTCCATAATCAAGTCAGTGTATGTTTTCTTATCCAAAAAAAAGTCAGTGTATGTTCTCCATTGAAACTAAATGAAAATCTATAAGGGCATGTTTGATAAGTCATTTTGTCCATGGAAATTCCATTTTCCATTTTGTCATGTTTAATGACCTTTGCCCCTTTTCTTGGTTTTGGTGGAATTCCAATTCCCACTTTTTAGGTGGTTTTTGGTTTTCCATTAGAAAAAATAAAATAATAATAAATTATCTCTTAAATTGACAATTTCCATGTAAATCAAAGCCAAACGAATACAAAAAAAAAAACAATTTTTTTTTGACAATCCAAACAAATTATATCCCCAATTGTAAGAAATTTTATCCCTTTAATTGACAATTTTCATGAAAAAACAAAATCAAACGAACAACAAAAGATAGAAAATTTCGACATTTTTCAAATGAAAAATTATACAAATCAGACACAATTAACTGACAATTCTCAGTAAAACAAGTTTTAGGAAATTCCATTCCCTTCAATTCGTTTTCTTTCCACCCAAATTCTATCTTTGAATCAAACGGACCCTAATATATATATATCACATCAAGTGATTATAATTTTTTGGATGGTTTTAACTTTACTCTAATTCAATTATTTCAATAATACCTTACTTTTCGTTTAATATGTATTTAAATTATTTAACATTTTAGTTACCGTCAATGTACATGTACATTTGACAAATTCATTTCACATATGCGATTTTATGAATTTTCTATTATTAATTCTCAGTTATTTAACATTTACATTTCTTTAATTAATATTCATTTTCGGCGTTTCAGTATTATTAATTCTTATAAGGTAATTAGAATTTCACATTCAATAATGTATTTTATTTTTCACGTCAATCTATGCTAATTACCATCCAATTTTACTTAATTGAAAAATAAATAAATGATTTAACATTTATTATCACTTATATATTCTTTTATATGAATTCTAAATTAATTGATATTCACACATATTCAAATATTACTTTTACAACACTTCATTTCGTTGCACGTTCAACGTTGACTAGTTTATAAAAATATAAGAAACTCATTACATATTTTTGAGTTTTGATGTAATTTTATTTTTTCAGGTATTAAGTACTTCTTATATGAAAAATGGATTTCCCGTTCGAGGTCAAAAGGTAAGACTTAAAGTGCACATTATAGTATGTTAAACAAAATGTTAACTTATTTTTCTTCGATAATAATATAATCTTCTATACCAAACATGGCAAAAGAGACTATTTTTTATTATTTTCAGTCAGATTATAGAATCATCAGCAGGATTGGATCCATGTAGCTTAACTCTACTTATTGTACTGGATAGGATTAGATGCTACAATCTACAATATTTTTAGCTTCTTTTTCTTATTCAGTACTATCAATTACTGTATGGTTTACCTCACCAAACATGTCGTATATTGTATGCAGGTTGCTGATAAACTTAAGGATGAAGAAGGGCCGAAACAAGACCTAAAAAGCCGGGGACTTTGCCTGGTTCCAATGTTAAGCACCTTTCCGATGGCTGCAGAGACTGCATCTGATTTCTGGAACCCTACATTTGGAGGAACATTCCGTTAGAAAAGAATATTAAGTGAATTGAACTCGAAAAAATGTTAGAGCCATCGTTGCCTTCTGCAAAGATTGTGGAAAAGCAAGAAAAATGCAAACATAAAGGAAAGTTCAGGCAATTCTTGGCCATTATGTAGGTTAGAAAATAACAGTATAAGACTTGCACTAATAAATTTTCTCTTTGTATTGTATATAGTTATAAGTTATGGCACTTTTAGTGCCAAAAAAAAAAAAAAGGTTAAATTTTGTTCATTATACAGTTGTATCGAATATTATGCCACTCATGCACATAAGTTCGGTTACCCGAACTCGTGAGTCTTTATAAAATCGACGAGTTTTTGAAGCGATACAGCATCTTTTGCACTTCCATTACAGCATAAACATAAGCATTTAAGGGTGGGGTTATTAAAAAGAGGAAAAGGTGTTGAATTTAACTGTGTTTTAAATTAGTTTAATAAATAAGGGGATATTATATACTCAATTATGGATTAAGCTAAATATTTTATGTAGGGCTGATCATGTACCTTTAATTGATGCAAAAGAATATGAAAACAAATCAAAGATTATAAATAAAGGCATTACTATTGAATTCAAGAATATAAGAAATGTGTGGAGGTTATTTGATTGACGAAACTTTAATTTGTTTATTGGTTTAAAATGTTGTAGTGGAACTTAGATAATGCTTTCATGCTTTTTAGAGTGAGATATGGGGTACGAATTTTGGTGTCATATATGTAAAAACTAAAGCACATATAGTGTCCTCAAATAAATTTTTTATGGATTTTAAAAGATTATAATTAATTCTATATTTAGTAGGGATTAAAATTAAATTTTTAATAGATTTTACAAAAAGTTGATGAAATGTGTGATTGAAAAACCGTGAAACCTATTAAATGCATTGTTAAAATTGATTATTAACTTTGACTTAATTTAAAATTGAAATTTTAATCAATACCAAACAGGCTAATGAATTTCATAAATTTGAATAGATTTTCATAAATTCCATAAGGATCTCATTAATGTGAAATTTCAAAAAAAAAAATTGTTATATGTATTTTTAAGCTTGAATACATGCAAATCTTTTAAAATCTCTCTATTAATTAAATCTTGATAAATTTACTAGCTACTGACAATACCTGAATTTTGAATGATTTTATTGAAATTCATTAAGATCTCAATTAGGAACACTTAAATTTAGAAAGATTTTAAAAATTCATCAAAATCTCAATTGAGGACACTTCTCACATTCTTGCCTTAAAATGAAAATTAATAATATATTTGGTACCTAGAATTATACTTGACTAAGTAATTAAATTTCAAAATGTGTTACGTAGCCCTAATATAAATCACAAATCGATAATTTCTTCCAACAACTCGAGATTTACTTACCAATACCATAGACAAATATTGTTTTGTATATTGGTGTATTTTAGATCGAAAAAAAAAAAAAAAAAAGAGACTAATCATCTTCACCTAGGGATAGCAAAAAAGATCGCCGGCTCGGACTGCCGAAAGCTCGGGCCGAGCCTCAATTTTTTTGGCCGGGCTCGGCTCGACTCGGGCCAAAAAAAGCTCGGGCTCGGCTCGAGCTTTTTTTTTTCGACTCGGACTCGGCTCAGCTCGGCTCCTTGCCACCACTATCTTCACCACACCGTCGACTCCTTAATAATAAAGGGGCGTTTCTTCGACGAATGGGAGGAGAAATCCCCCTAAATTTGCATAGTAGCAGGGGGTATATAATCCCCCCTTAATTCGCGGGGTTGGGGAGGCCTTAACCAGGAATTTAGGGGGAATTCTCCCCCCTTGTCTTCAGTTTAACGGGGAGTGATTTCCCTCACTAATAATCCAGGAGGATTCCCCCCCTCCCTTGATTAAGGACACGGTGGTAAGGTGGATGAAGGGTGGGGTGAAGGAGATGACATATTCTTGTTTTCTTTTTAATTATTTTGTTTTGTTAAGCTAAATCAATATCCTTAAATTAATCTAATTTAAGGGTTAATATTATTTGTTAAATACCTTTGTCAAAAATATTTGTCCATTGAACACTCCCCTAGTATTTTATATAGGAATTTTGTAGTTGAAAATTGTCATATAAATAAATTATTTTTACATTATACGAATTTTTTTTTTAAAAAAAAAAAATTAACTATAGACATGCAAAATTAGCGTAGAATAATATCTATGCATACTAAATAAATATATAACATCCAAGAGTCCAAATAAATAAAGTTACATGAATATTGGTCATTACAAGAACAAGAAAATTCGATCTAAACAACCAAATAAATCATTTAATCGTCCTCTTAAAGGAGGGGGGCCTCCTTTTTTTCTTAATGATTACGAGTTTTTCTTTTAAACTGATTCGAGATCCTTATTGTTATTATGCACGACATGAGTTATATTATTTTACACTCGCAATTGATCCATCCTAGTAAAAGGTGGCTCCGAGTGAACACAAGAAGTCTCTCTTTGAAGATCGAATAAAATATTTCTTTTAGAAACTACCAAAAATATACTTGTGAAGTAACATGTAACCAAATCTAATACCTTTTGTTCCCCTTATCAGAATAGAATAGTTCTATATATTTATGATGTGTGTCTCCTTTAGAACCCCATTTTCAAAAAAAAATACTCTAAACCCATAATTTAAATAATGATTGTTTCTAATCCATTTAAACTAGAAATTGGGCTTAATTTATTTATTTTTTGGGTTGACGCAGGAACCTACAGTCGCTATCCGTGAGTACGCATTGGGTAAATCTCGCTCCATGTGCAATAAGAAATTGGGCTTAATTGATTGGTTGAAACCTTTGCCTAACCACAAATGCTGTAGAATACATACTATGCTGAATGAATAAAGTGATTGGAATTGAGAATCACTTTTGAACATTGAGGAAAATGTTTGTCAACTGAAATCATGGGGGAAACGTGCATTTATCGACTTCATGTCATGTTTTCATTAATCATTTTTCATCATCAAAGAAATTATTTGATTATCTCAATTGAACCTTAAACACAGAATCCACATAACAAATGACAACATATAAAAAGATTAATCATGCTAGGTTTACACAGTAGGTTGACAAACTTGGTTTGCAAATTATGTGTTGAAAATATCTAGGCCGATCATTTGAAAAACAGTTTTTAAAATCATGATAGATTTTGCCACACTTATTTTGTCAACAAATTTTGTAGAACTAGATTAATCGTAAAAAGATAGGTCAGGACCGAACTTTTTGAGAGGGAATTAAAACTTTTTTCTTGACAGTATGTTTGGCATCTGCTTTTCAAACTTTCTGTGACTTGAATTCAAAAGCTGATGGGAATTATACCATACCTTCCATCATCAAGGATGAGTCAGGATCAAAGAATTCAATTCTTACGTATTTCTCTAATGGTTAGAATTTGGGTGTGACCCGAATTCTTAATTGAAAATAATTGCAAGTTTTAATTTAAAGTCTACATTAAGAAAAAAAAATTATTTGAAATGTCATTGTGAAATCTTATTCAAGTTTACTTAGCGCATTCTAAAAGAAGTTCTACATGTAAGCTCATTGGGAGTAAGAATTTGTGTTGAATTTGATGAGAACTATGGAATAAAGAAAAATATCTTTGGAAGGCGTTTGGGTCGAAACCTAGGCGCCGACAATTGTACATTAAAACAGTGAGTCGGCATCGCGGCTCCAGTAACGCTGTTTGTTTCCCTACTTCATTTTGGACTTCGTTTTTGTTTTTGACATTCTATCTCAACTACAACTTTACTATAAGGGTTTGTGCTTCCTCTATTTGTTCCTCATGAATAGTTGGCTCTTCATTATGATTTATTAAAAGTTAGAAACATAAACACATAATTTTTAAATTATGTCTCCATAATATAATAAAATCTTCATTCTCTACAAACTTTGTTGTTCTTGTGATCAATTATTTCATATTGTAACTATAATCTCTTATTTCCACCAACAAAGTGGTATTGGATTAATACGGTATCATCTCCACTTTTCACAACAAACTGATATCAGAAATTTTGGCATTTGAATTCTTAGGAAGATTGAGATTTTTCATGATGGCAACAATTAAATATGATATTTCGCTATTGGATCGCAATAAAAGATTTACTTTTTAGCAGGTAAAGATACGATCAATACTCCCTCAGATGGATTTGGACGAAGCGTTGTTGAGATTTGACAAGATGCCCACAACTACTATAGAAGAGAAACAACGGAGGAAACGAAATGCACTATCTCAAATACATCTTCATCTTTCAAATAATATTTTTCAAGGCGTTTTAAATGAGAAGTCAACCACTACATTATGGTTAAATTTGGAACAATTATGCATGACGAAGAGTTTTACTAGCAAATTGAATCTAAAGCACCTTCTATATTCTCATCATATGATAGAATGTACATCTTTTGAGAATCACCTAGCTAATTTGAAAGAAATAGTCGCTGATTTGGAGACCTTGGAGGTCAAATATGATAAAGAAGACTTGTAATTGATTGTGTTGTGTTTATTACCCGTCTCATAGATGTCTTTTAGAGACACGGTGCTATATAGTCGTGATACACTCACCATCGAAAAAGTCTACGATGCTCTATATTGAAATGAAAAGATGAAACATCTTGTAGTATCTGGGATCATGGATATGGTCTAATTGTTCATGGTAATCGTTTGCAGAATAAATTAAAGTCAACTGCAAATCAACAATATGAAACTTCAGGAGAAGCGAGTATTGCAGAAAATCCTAGTAATGATGGAGAGCTTCTACTTATGTCTGACTACAACTCCAAACCTGAAGAGGCTTAGATTTTGGATACAGCTTGCACTTTTTATATATCACTCAATCAGGAATTGTTTTCAACATATGAAAATGCTTCAAAAGGTGTTATGATAACCAGTAATAACACGCATTGTTGGATAGTTGGTATCGGTCGGGTCACATAGTACGGTTAGAACACTTGATCCAGTGAGACACATTCTAGATCTGAAGAATTTTTTTATCTCCTTAAATACTCTTGATTTAAAAGGACACATGTACACTGTTAAAGGTGGAGTTCTAAAAGTTATCAAATGAGCTCGTGTTGTACTAATGGGACATAGAAAATGCCGTTTATATATCTTGTAAGGTGATATAGAATCTTCGAGTAATAGGCATTTTTTAAGAACTCGGATGGATTTAGAGTTGGCTTCTGTACCATTGGAGTAATTTAGGGTCTTTTTTAAGAATGCATCTCAATTGAATTTTGAAGATATAGGTAAGTCCGCATTGCCATCATCATCGGCAGTGTCATTGTATTCAGTTGCTAGTGACATACCCATTTTTGGCCATAAGATTCCACATAAGTACAATTATGCTGATTTTGTTGATGTTTTGAATGCGGTTAAAGGTGTTAATTCTAGTCAAGATCTTTATTTTGATGCATTCAATTTTAGTTCTGTTACATGGCTTGTTTCAGCCTTGTTTTGTGGTCATTAGATCATTTTTGCTCCTAATTAGGGTAGCAGAGATGGAGAATAAATAAATATATATATATAAGCAATGGCCCATGATTCAGTTTCACCACTACCTACTAGCGGCCCAACCCAGCTCTTGCCGAAATCCAATCCAATATATCTGATTTGTCTCTCACCGATCACACGTTCATCTGAACTCAAACTGTCGATCTATGAGACGAACGAACATTACGAAGCATGGCCACAGCAACTTCGAATCTTTTCATTCAGCCTCTCACAGTCTCACTCTCGTCACTCTAAGCCCTCAATGAGACGACGTCAACTCTACCTTCGGTCTTTTCCATCGACACTATTAAGAAATATAGTATTATTTTGTTTTATTGTTTATTAAGGGTAGAATAATCTTTTTAGTTTCCTTTATTTTAGACTATATATAGTCTCTTTATATTTAGAATTTGTATTCACTTTTCATTATGCAGAATTAATAAAACCCTAGCCTCCATTTTTTCTCTTTCTTTTCTTTGAATTGTTTAACAGACACCATCAGCGGCCTGCATCGCAAGCAGTAGTAACCAGAACCACTAAACTGTGAACATGTGAAACCTGAAGCCAAAAGCTCTCTCGTTTGCTGATTCTTATGAGTTGAGTCACGTATCAGTATTGTGATTCTTATGAAATTCATTTGCTGATTTACAGGCTGAAGAACTTAGTTTCAGAAGCTGCTGGAGCGACGGAGCCTCAAGCCTGGAGTTAATACCTAATTGGATACTGCTACTGTCCCCTAAGGTGGACTTAATTAGATGTTTTGCTAAGATTATACACGAGCTGCTGATTTAATTGAATGTTGTGCTAAGGTTGAGACTATTTTGCTTGATTTTAGGTTGCTTTCAATTACTTGATAATGAAGTTATTATACAACGATATCAAAGTAAAAAAACTCAAAAAAACAGGTTTAATTATAAACTATGTCACTTTTAATATTGCCATAATACTGTTTTATAGTTTTATCATCGTTGCATCCAATACCAAAAACTCAAATTCGACCTCAATTAAATTGTGCCCGCACTAAACTAATTTCATGGCTTCGCCCCTGACATTGGAATTTGTCTCCAGGTGAAGAATTTTTGAAGTTTTATCGTTGCAATAGGATTCGTGTTAAATTGTTAGAATTTAGGTGTAATATGAATTATTTGTTGAAAATAATTGGAAGTTCTAATTAAAGTACACATTAAGATAATTCTATTTAGAATATTATTGTGAAATCTTATTCAAGTTTACTGGGGCGAATTCTAATAGAAATTCTACCATTAGGAGTAAGAATTTGTGTTGAACTTGAAGAGGACTTTGAAATGAAAAAAAAAAATCTTTAAAAGGCATTTGGGTCGGAGACAAGGCGTCTACGCGATTGCATCTGTACATTAAAACTGTGAGTCGGAGCTGCGGGGCCCGGAGAGTGGCAATGCGGTTCCAGTAACGTTGTTTGTTTCTCCATGTCATTTTAGACTCCATTTCTGGCATTCTATTTCAACTACAATTCTACTATAAGGGTTTGAACATCCAATATTTGTTACGTATATATAGTGGCTTTTCATTATGATTTAGTAAGAAATTATAAACATTGTAAACACATAATATTTATATTCTTTCTCCATATTATAATAAGAATTTTATTCTTGTGATCAATTAATTTATATTGTGGCTATAATCTCTTATTTTCTCCAACAAAATGGTATTGAATTAATCTTGTGTCATCTTCACTTTTCACAACGCTAAGAGGGTGTTTGAGCCCCATTCTTTCTTTAAGAATTTATTTTGGAATAATAGATTGATGGAAAATGACAGAATGTGATTAAAAAGAAGGGATTTTTTTTTTATTTGCGTGTAGTATTATTTTAATGAAGAACGCGTGGTTGAAAAGAAGAGAGAAACATGTATTTTGTGAAAAATGGAAATCAAACATCCCCTAAAGATAAGAAACGCGAAGTAATACCGAAAATAGTGTTCTAAAATGCACACTTGATGCTTTTTCGAAATGTCACGTATATGGGGTGTGCGCGTGATAATGCGGTCACCCATTTCGTCGACCGCATATGCACGCTTAAACACCAAAATACGTATGCATTTGTGTTAAAAATTACGTATATGGGGTGTGCGCGTGATAATGCGGTCACCCATTTCGGTCTTTCTCTAGTTTTACTAACAATTGATGTTAGTAATGAACAATCTTGAATTATTAATAGTTGTGTTTATGAGGAGTTTAATAATGTTATCCTACCATTTACAAAAAAATAATAGAAATTTTCGAGTTAAAATAAGGGAGTCCGATGAAGATGATTTTACATCGGATGATACGAAAGATGACTTTGATGAATGGGAGTTTGAATTGGAATCCTATAAAGAGATAGAAAATATTTTGAATTTTTTAAGTCAATGTTCGTGTTTAATCTAATTATATGAATTAATTATCAAGAAATTGTTATATTTATGATATTGAGCATTATGATTTTGTTAAAAAATTGAAGAATGTGTATAAAGTTCAAGTAATTGTAGTATTTATAATTTCAAATTATATTTTTTTTAAAAGAAAAATATGCACAAATTTTAAAGAATAGGCACACATATTCTTATAGTGATTAATTGTTCACTAAACTGAATTTGTTAAATGGTAACTCAAAAATGAATATATGCACATAGTCAATTAGTTAACTGGCATATGATCAGAAAACCAAATGAAAAGAACATTGAGATGAGAATAAGAAAAAACTGCTATCTCACAAGTCGTGTGAGCCTATAAGACGTTGCGGAAACTTATATAAAATAACAAAATCTCTCAGAGATCTCTAACTTGTCGATTCTTGACATTTTGATAAAGTGTATAAGGAGTTAGAGTTCATGATGAAGTGGGATCGCAAGGCAAAATAATGATTTCATGATAACTTCGAGTTTGTCCATTTTTAATGAATTGTTAGTCTAATTCGATTGGAAACGGATCATGATCATAACTCATCACCTTCGGCCATGACGTATATCGAATTTTGGGCAGATTCTGTTGTTTAGGTCATCGATTAAGTGTTTTTGCCGTTTATGGTAAGTTTTATTTTAGTAATATCTCATTCATTAAAATTTGAATTCGTATTCCGTTTGTTGGAGGACGATCCTAAATCTTAGAAATTTCCATTTAAGTTGTTATCTCGAAATTTTTCATTTATGGAAAAATATCGTTTTTTTTTTTCCGAATTTTGCTAGAGTTGAACTATTCAAAACATTGTAAACCCTTTGAGGCCGCAATTAATTGAATTGAATAAAATTTCTCGTGAGTTTTTCTCATCTTTGTGGGGGCTGTTCACCTTTCTTATAATTTTCCGCTACGTCACATTTATTGGGGGAAAAAAAATCTTCTCTCGAGTTTTATTATATTAATGCTTACAACTTATATTTAAAGCAATAATTAAAATCTGGATAATGTCTAAACTAAATTTCTAAATAACGACTANTATTTTCTAAATTTATTTTCTTTGTTATAATTCTTCTCAAGGATAGAAGTCCAGTTTCCCTGATGTGCAAGGACTAGTACAATTCTGAGCATTGGATAAGAACAAAATTTTTCATAGTAAATTGCTATTCAATCTCTCTAGAGATTATGTCAAAAAGGTTTCCGAAATCAAGAGTGTCACGTTGAATGACAAAAAGAAATTGATTGAGAATGTGCAGGAGGGAGTTATGGGGCGTTGAGATTTAAAAAGGAGAGAGGATATAGGTTTTATTTCATCAGGCTCCTCTCATTATTATTATTTTTTTATTTATTTTTAAAATTTTTGGGAAAGAAGATGAAGTGGATTGGGTTGGGGTGGGGTGGGGTGGAAATTAAGGAACTGTTCTCTTCATATTTCAGTATTTCGTTTTGAGATTTGTGTTTTGAATGTCTATTTTGGGATTGTTAAAAATGTATTTTTTTTTGTCATTTTGAAAAATTATTTTCAAAAATCCAAAATTGAAAAATGTGTTCTTCCAGTTTCTCTCTCTCTCTCTCTCTCTCTCTCTCCCAAAACCGACAGGGCCAACGAGCAACGAGCGGTTGTATGTGCAATCGTTGGTGGAGCTATGCGACGAGCATCGAGTGGTGATCACTGCGATCGCCGACGGCTTCGTCTCTTCTTTTTTTTTTATTCAGTGGTTGGTTTTGGTTATGGCTGTGGCGGTGGTGTGTAATGGTTTTGAGTCCGTGGTGTGTGGCGATTTTACAGTTGTGGCTGTGGCGGTGTGCGTAGTGTGGTGGTGGTTTTTGGGTGTGCAATCCTTGTGACTGTGATGTGACGGTGGCTGTGAAGGTGGATTTTCTTCTGCTGTTGTGGCTGTAGGTCGCGACATTGTTGGTGATGCGGCGACGACGGTGGTATGGTGTAGGCGGCAATGGCGATGGTTTTTGTTGGTGGCGTAACTGAAAACACCCAAACCGCGTTTTGAAAATTTTGGCTTGGTTTTAATTGAAAACACCCAAAATGACATTTTTCCCGTTTTCTTTTTAAATTTTGAACTCATTTTCAGAAATTCGTTTTCATTGTTTTAAAAAATTGAAAATAGAAATCGGGATGAAGACGGCAAAAAGAACAACCCCTTAAGTTTTATAGATTTGGGATTATAGGTTTCACATATTAAAAATTTGGATTTAATTTGTAAAAAATAAAAGTTTGGGTACTGATATTGCAATTTTTCCCTTTATAATTTTGGCATTTTTTTTTTACTATTTTTAATGTCAAATTTGACTATAAGGGTTTTTTCACACAAAAGATTTCAAATAAAGGGTTTTCTACGATTTACAACAGGTATGAGACATATTGCCGATGGAAACGTTTTTAGGAGGTTTTCTGCTATTAATCTATTAAATGTGTTTGGTTGATTTAATTTTCAACTTGGAGAAATATTATACTTATTCATTTTTTATTGGTGAGTAGATAAGAGAAAGAAATAAAAAAGTGAATTACCTGAAAAATAAAAACCACATCTCGCTAAAGAAAATATTTTCCTTATTTTCAAGGAAGATATGATCACGTGACTAAAAAAATGAAAATATTTTTCTTGAAAAAAATTATCAATTAAACAATACAAAAATAGGAAATTAGGTAGAAAAAATACATTTTCCATAAAAAACATTTGCCATCAAATGCACCCTAAATGCTTTCATTTCCCATGTAAAACCACATTCCATGGAAAATGTTCATCCAAAAAATCTAAACTAACCAAATTATTGAATTGAAACCCTTAAACTTAAAAACCAAGAGAAAAAGTTGGTAAACTCGTATCAACATAAAATAAAAGGAGAAGAACAGAAATATATATACATTTTATCTACCAAGAATGACACTAATAGTTACATTGTTTGAAGATGCATCATGATTTCCATTCCACATATCTGCATTCCCAATCCCAGAATGTCTCATTGAAGTAAAAGTAGGTTGTCTTGGCATAGGAAAAGTTGCATTCTCACTCTCCAACATCAATACAACGGCCGGCATGTTTGGCCTGTGACTCGCCGTGTCTTGAACACACAGCATGCCTACATGTATGCATCGAAGCACTTCTTTTCGGTTACACAAGTTTACGATGGAAGGATCGACTAGCTCAATTGCTCGGTCTCCATCCCAAAGATCCCATGCCTATAACAGGAAAAATTGGATAGGTTGTGATGATTCTCATACGTAAAGAATGTTTAGAAGTGAGACTTTAATAGGCTTACATATCCAATAATGTTTGAGTGATCAGTTGAGCGAAAGCTAGTGTTCCTTCGGCCAGATACTATCTCTAATAGCAATACCCCGAAGCTGTAAACATCCGACTTCACAGAAAAGAGGCCTTCCATTGCATATTCGGGCGCCATGTAACCACTGCATAGTACAAAACTTTAGTTGATACATACTCTGTACGAAAGCAGAAAAAAAAAATATTTTCATGTGCAAGACTATTATTACTTACTACGTGCCCACAACCCTGTTTGTATTCGCTTCATTTTGATTCCCTCCAAATATTCTGGCCATGCCAAAATCCGAAATCTTTGGGTTCATTTCTTCGTCCAATAAAATGTTGCTAGCTTTTAGATCCCTATGTATTATTCGAAGTCTTGAATCTCGATGCAGATACAGAATCCCTCTTGCAATACCTTCAATAATAGCAAAGCGTTTCCTCCAGTTGATCTGGGCTTTCTTAGCAGGATCTGCAATAAGTTTGACAATGTAAGCCTAAACGAGCATTCTGTACTAAACTTAGCAGTTTTTAATAATTCATTCTTCAAATTTAAGAATGACTGACAAAAAAATCCAAAAAACTAACCAAAAAGAATCGAATCCAAGCTTTTGTTAGGCATGTATTCGTAAATTATCATTTTTTCTTCTCCTTGGATGCAGCAGCCCAAAAGTCTAACAAGATTTATGTGTTGTAGTTTAGTCATTAGTGTAATTTCATTCTTGAATTCTTCTAAACCTTGACTTGATTTTCTGGAGAGCCTCTTTACAGCGATTTCTTGATTCCCCGGCAGTATACCCTGAAGATAAAAAGAAAACATTAGCTTCATTCAGTTAGACAAGGAAGAAAACATCATATTCCTCATCTGCTGAGGTGAAATTACCTTGTAAACATGTCCAAATCCTCCTTGTCCGAGTTTATTCTCATCCGAGAAGTCGTTTGTAGCCGCTGCCACACACGAGAAGTTGAACAATGCTAATTCAGTTCCAGTTCCTGGCTGCCCTTCAACACTAAGATCAACAGGTCCTGAAAATTCGCTGGAAAATTCCCCACTTGGACTGACTTTAGGCATTTCATTGTTCCTCTTGTTTAAACGATCTATAGTTAAACACGAGGGTTAGAAGTGTACAGCTCTATGGTTAAGCCTGTACTAGTAACTTCGTACTTTCAAATTATATAGCAGAATTTTACCTCCAAATTTCATTTTGCGCCTGCATAGCCAGATTGAAGCACTTAGACAGATGATTCCCACCAAAACAACTGCTACGATAACAATTTTCGTCACCTTACTGTTGCCTCCTGTTTTAAGATAAAATCATAAACGAAATAACTACTTATCATTTCCTCAAAAATACGAAGGGCTAGAAAGGAAATTCATGAATTTCATTGGTTTACTTAATGTAGTCTTGTTCATAAGAAGATTGACTAAATACAAACTTATATAGACAGTTCTGTTTCTGTGCTTAACTTTTTACTAATAGGTTATCCACTGCAAGTTAAAGGTGAGGTATAATAAGAGATGGTGAGGCTCTACCCCTTGTACTAAAGAAAATAGAAGTTAACTTAAGAAATGCCAAAATTAAGTTAATTCAAAGGCAAATCTAATGGAGGTATTTATAGTGAAATTCTTCTAGTTAAGATAAGGGGAATGCTATCAGAAAGGAAATTGGGAAAATATTAAAACACGTATAGCAAACAAAATCTCTGTAATCAGTCGACATAGAGAATGTTCGATGAAATGGATAAGATTGGACAGTATAATTTCCACTTTCCAGCCTAGTGTACAATGCACACAACAAAAAATTATCGTACCTAATTCAGAACGGTCAAGACGAACAAACAGAGTGCTTCCGCCTTCGACAAATTGTTCAATGTCAACCAATTCCCTAGTCCATATCATGCAGTTTATGACACTAACAAAAGCATATGCAGTGCAAGAACAATTCTCCAAACACCTATTTTCACACTGCTTAACATCTTCTGATCCCACATAATCCACAAAATCAGGCAATTTTACTTGTTCAGCCTTGAAAAAACCATCTCTTTTCATCTCAGATAAACACTCCAATTTTTTCCTCCTTGTGCATCCACCTGACCAGTTCCCTCTACTCCATTGATCCAAATCTTGGGGTACAAATCCTTGAATACAACTACAAACTGGCCTATTCTTCATATCACATTTTCCAAACGGTCCACATTTGTTGTACTGATCACATTCTTCATCAACAGGGTGTGACTGTATCAAATCCCATTTCTCGAGCCCTTCATTCCATCTTTCTTGCCTTTCGGTTCCATCCCATCGAATCAAAAACTTGATCAAATCAGTACTGTTTGAGGGAGTATAGGTAAAGTACAACCTTCCATCATCCTCAGCGTTTAGCTTAAATCCATACAAATATATAGCCCTCATCCCAGGAACACCAACAAATATTAGTCCATTCCAATTCCCACTTCTCCATTTCCGACTAGTCCCTTCCCATATCACAATCTGAGGTGATCCACGAGGATCAACGCCTAATGAGTACTTTCCAACACTCGGATCACTAGCACTTCTCCACGAAGTGAAGACGTGCCTCTCTCCTTCACTGATATTCATGTAAACTCGCATATCAGGTAAAAATGTGTCCGTTGGATGATCAAAACTCTTCCATAAAGCCTTATTTGGATCACTACTCGCATGACTCCCAAACAGAACAAGATCACCAGTATCCATTAAAACAGCAGTGGAATTATCTGATGCAACTGTGGCATTGGTAGACCAAATCATATCACCATTCTCATTCAATATGATCAAATTTCCATCATTCCCAATTCTTAAATCACCACCGTTGCCACTGATTGGTTTTTCTCTATTTGCAACCCACACCACAGATTGGTTTTCAACTTTATAGTACCAGATTCCAACGTACCTAAGATCAGAACCCTCTGGACTAAAGAATCCCAATACAAATTTCTCTTCTTTTGATAATATTTCTTCTCCATCTCTTACTGATTGGCCTCTTGTAATTCGATTTTCAGCAGAAATATATACAGAAACTATATGAAAATTGATCAAGAAATACCAAATGAAGAGATTACTGTAACTTCTGAAATTTGGGGCCATTTTAGAAATCGAATTTTTCTTAAGAATGGAGATATTTAATTTTTTTGAATGGTTCAAAAAAAAAAAACACCTTTTTGTGGCCGCCCTTTGAAGATTCGTACGATTTTAATACAAAGTCGACGAGATTGACTTCAAAGTACTCGTTTTTTTAAAAGATTCTTGGTTGACCACCAAAACCCCCCTACGCAATATATACACAGAGAGAGATTCTGATAATTTGTGTGTGGAGATTTGAATATAGATACACATAACATATACATAAATATATACGTAGAGAGAGAGAGAGATTACTTTCATTTTGGCTCAAGCCCACCAAATAAAACTCCGAAATTTGGTAGATTTCGGTAAAGAAAAGTGAATTGGACAGTTCGCCTACAGTTTTGACAACGTGTTCAAAGAAAAACATGCGTTCATATTCAGAAGTGATTATTACAACATTGGTCCTCAATTTATTGATGTAGTAACAAATGGGTCTCCTCCAATTTTTATTTAAACAGTGAATTATAGTTAAACATCAATCCCCCAAGTCTCCATTGAAATACCTACCAAAACATTATGTTTCTTTGCTATTTATCATTATGATGATGAAATATTGATAATATGACAATATAGATGAAATAGTGGAATATGACAATTCAAATTTCATGAGAGAACGAAATTAAACTGTTATATCTCATTTTTCCACCTAAGTTGTCAAATCATCGCTATTTCATAATTATAATGATAAATAACATTATTCTTCTTTTTTATTTATATTTTTCAACTTTATTATTTTAATTAGCATGTCCTTGTGTTGGTCTTACTCTTTTTAAAATAATGTATTAACAAGTAGGAGCATTTACAATGTAACCGTANTATATATATATATATATATATATATAACGTCTAAGCAACCCATAAAATGTATTGAAGACTTTTTCTTTTTTTTTTTTAGACTTGGGTGTATACTACCGATATTAATTAGATAGATCGAAAGTTTTTCAATTACTGATTTTTTTGGATTTGGTTGTCTATTTAGTATTTACTGATATTTTGTGAAAAATTAGTGCTTGTTTGGCAAAGTTTAAAAATAATAATCAATTTTCATCAAATATACTTCTTATTCATACATTTTGCATGATTAATAACTACTATTCATTTTTTATCCATACACGATGTGAAAATTGTTGCTTAATAATTTAAATATTCTCAAAACAAGTATATTTCTATATTGGATATTAACTATGTAACTATAATGAAAGATTGATTATCAACTTCTTTTGATTAAAGATTAGAATTCAATTTATTATGCATGAATACATTGGGACCAATGGTGCAATTTACCCTATTTCCATAATATCTACTTCTTGAAAATAACATCTCACCATAAAGAAATGTGAAAAGTTTGCTCCGGCCATAGCTGACTGTCAATTTCCTTTTCTTGCACGTGGACTTTTTGGTTGTAAAATATGAATCCAGCTTCTTCAATGCTGCTTCAAACTAGGTTGGGCCCGTATTTGGTATTCATTAAGATGGTGTTTAATAGAGATTAAAATTAGATTAAAATTGAAAAATTAACTGTTATTGTTGACTTTTGTTAGACGAGTGGGACCCAATAACGGCTATATTTTCAATTTTAATCCGATTTTAAGCCCTCCCAAACAGGCTCTAGAAATTTTATTCTCATTTTTTTATTCATTTTTAACTACACATTTTTCAATAAAATAATAATTTTCATCAAATGAATATCTTTTCATTCTTTTTCAACCACACATTCTCCATCAATCTATTATTTCAGAGTACATTTTTCCAAAATAACGTGGCTCAAACACACCCATGAATTATATTTTAAATTTTTAAAGCAATAAAAAACCTCAATGAAGAGATGCAAAGAAAATGTAAAATACATTTTTCGACAAAATATAAAAATATGAAAATTTACATTTTTTAAGGTTCACGGTAGATAAAAAGTTGCCAACTCTCTTGCGCTGTTGCGCACAATTTTTTAGATCTTTCACTTGGAACATAATTTGATTTTAGATCCACGAGATGTAAAGTTAATTTTTAAAATGTCAATTTACACTATCATTGAAGATGCTTTAATTTGAGTAATTTGCAATTTTTCGACAAAAGGGCTTAATCGTCATTAATATCATAGTAGTGGTCCACTAATGTTGTGCATTATTAAATTCAGACAAAAAAAAAAGTCGCTAATATTGAATTTTTTGTTCCTTGAAAATCTTTACAGAAGTCCTACGACACATTCATTATTACATGGGACAAATGTTTTGATTATTTATTAGTTTTCAAGATATTAATTGATTGAACTAGTGACCAACCTTACAAACATTTTTTTTTTTTTTTTACTTTTTAAAACAACGGTGCCACACATTATTTTCTGGTTAAGTTATCATTGCATCGTGTGAACAATTTCCAGGTATACAAACTCACGTGTCAAATTATTTTATAAAAATAATAAAATAAAATAATTATTTCTATAAAATTATTAGCTGGACATCGAAAACCTAGAGTATGGCCAAAACTTATTGCGAAAGCTTGGCCCCTACCAACGGACAAGTCATGTGAGAGGGTCCTCCCCATCTATGTTTCTAGGTTTTTCTTGAGAGTCCAAATACAAAATTCCAAATGATGTTGGATACAAGTGATGCAAGCGTAAAACTTTGAGGACTTAAATTGCAAATTTTCGAATGGTGTCATTTGCTTAAAATGCGATCCTAAACCACGAAGGCGTTTTCATTGTGATTGCTCCATGTGGACAAACGATGGCCATTTGATTTGAGGGTTATGAATCCTTCCATAAGTCGGTCCATTTTGCACCAAAATTGAGAACTAGTCTATAAGAGATTTTTCAAATGAAAATAATTTTTTCATGAATTTATCGTTAAAAAGTAAGAAAACAAAAATATGAATTGCATAAAATGTATGATTAAAAAATGCTTTTAAAAAATAAAAAATTCAAAAATTATCTTTCAAATTAGCTCTTGAACATGTCACAACCTCTTTTTTCTCATTCCTATTACCTATGTTCTCTCATATATATGTTACCCTCATTCTCCTTATGTTGTAAATTAGAGTTACGATCAACTTATTACATGAAAAAGATTGTGTTCTAGCTTAGTCCATCAAAAAAGAATTGTGATGCTAGTCTCTTGTCAACTTTAGTAACAACTTTTCAACAATGCAATTCTAGTTTTGTATAAAGAGTAGTTGTGAGCTAAGTAAAATATATATATATATTATTGTTTGATATTCTCAACTAATAAAGTACTTTTCCTGTAGTTATCGTTCTAGTTTTCAATCATTTTAATCTCTCCATCAAAGTGAAAATCCATAAGATCTAAGGGTGTGTTTGATTGGGCGGAATTTTTCATGGAAGTAGGAAAATATTTTCCTACTTCCACTTTTTGACTGTTTGATTGGCTGAATTTTCCACGAAAAATGTTTTCCTCCCTTTTCCTAGGTACAACGCTTTGATGCACAAATGATGGAAAATGTTTTCTCACC
>CAIGRF010040286.1:30458-44173 GCA_903798235.1 Fraxinus ornus | reverse complement strand
AAAAATTAGGGTTAGGGTTTATTTATATCACCTAAATTTTGAATAATGAAACTTAGTCCCTGATTTTTGAATTTCAATCTTCAAACCCCTGATTTTTTATAATTTCTCATAAATTAAACCAAGTCGCGGGCCTTATTAGAGCCCAAACGGGACTCCAACTAGTGGGTGTAAAAGCGTATTGATTTGGGTGGTCAGTGTTATATTTTCACGTGGAAAAATTCATATTTCATGTGTGTAGTTTACACCAATTCAAAAGTCAGATAGGATAGTTTCACAATTCAAAACTGGGGTATTAGGTAATTAATTAAAAATATTTATTAATTAGGTCACAATTATACAATTAATGGTCACATATACAAAATTATGAGTCACAATATATTTATAGGTTACATATTATCAAATTAATCAGCCAATGATGATTTCGAGGTAACAGATTCAAAAAATTATAGGTCACGGTTAATTTCATTGGTCATATATTTTCAAATTTGTTGGTCTCAAATTATTTTTTAGTCACATTTTGTCAAATTTTTAGGTCACAGGTAAATACTTGATCACAGATAACCAAATAACTGGTCACAAACAACCAAATAATTGATCAATATTTAGTTTTTTAACTGAAAAAATATTGCAACAACCACCCCCACCACACACAAAACACTACCACCACCGCCGCATCCAACCACACAACACACCACCATCTCCTCTCTCAATTAGGATGTTATTCGGCGACGAAAATCCAGAATATGAAAATTTCGAAAACTGAATAGTTGTTTTTCAATGTAAATAGCTCCATCTCTGGTGAGGTTCTTCAGTACAACTTCTTCTCCAATACGACGCCGTCTGTTGCTGAATTTGATGTCATCTTCCCTCAGCTACCCGGCCTCCTCTCTCTTGAGCTGCCTCAACACAAGCATTTTCAACTTGATGCTTCACCAGTCGAACGACAGCAGCGCCGCTGCGCAGACAGCAGCATCGCGAAGAAGTTGCTAAGCGAACTGCAGCGTCGCGACGACGCTGCTGTCCGACGGAGAGAGGAGAGGGAGATAGGGATGGGGAAAGGAGGGAGAAGGGAGGAGGAGGAAAGTAGGGGGAAGGGGAGAGAGAGAGAGAGAGAGAGAGAGATGTGAGGGAGTTGAGAGTGATAAATTAGGGTTAGTGTTTTAATATATTACCTCATTTTTGAATAATGAAACTTGATCCTGATTTTTGAATTCTCTCTTTAAACTCATGAATTATTGTAATTTCCCATTTCCTAAGGCGCCAATAATTTGGTAGCTTATCTTGGGCCTGAATTATTCCACGAGTCCACAGTCATTCAGGCCCGATCCACGTAATAGTAAATTAAGGATTTGAAACAAAATTCACGAAACAGCGACCAGGGTTTACCCGAATTATAGGGTTTACACGCTGCAACAAAGTCACCACCTTCACCCAATCGACGCCCCATTTGTGATTCCATTGTAGAGAGAGAAGACAAGGTACAAAATGTTCACTGGCGGAAAAAGCTTCGTGTCATCGCCGCCGGCGTTTTCAAACGACGCCAAGCGGCTACTCGTTTGCACCGGCAACACCCTGTCAATTTTCAGTACCTCAACAGGCCTACAGGTTCTGTTTTTTCTCTATATCTCACAACTCACAGTTTTTTTATTTATTTTTTAACGAAATTTAATAGCAATACGTGACCGCGCAGATAAATGAACTGGAAGGCCACGGCGCGCCAGTGACGTCGGTGATAGTAGTGCCAGCTTCTACTCCAGCTAGCAAAGTCTTGTGCCATTGCTGGACGGCGTCGCTTGACGGAAAAATTAGGTTCTGGGATTTCATGGTGCCAGAATTAATTAGGACTATTGATATTGGGTTCCCTATCCACTCCATGGTAATTTGACCTGAATTAATTTTAACGATTCTGAATGTATTAGAATGTTTTATTGATATTTGTTTGCTACGACCGTGGTTAGCTAGAATCTCACATTAAGTATTCTACTTCATCAAAGCTATTTTTTTTTGGAATTACAATCGAGAATGTTAGCTTTTTTGGAGCTTTTTCACTAGAAATTATCTATATTTTGCGTTTTTATTACTATTCCTGGTAATCAATCTGAAATTGTGTGGAAACAGTCTTTACTTTTCCTTTTCGTTTTCATGATCAGCATTTATTTGTCATGGTATACTAGAATAAGATAAGTATATTATGTTATTTTCAATTTTTCTGTGGCGTTTTTCTTTTTAATGGTTTTGTACGTGTCACTGACCCAATCAGGTGATTCCAAGTCTATTAAGCCAGCCAACTGAGAGAAAAGGAAAGTCTCTTGATCTTTTTGCTTACATCTATATTGAAGCTGAGAGACAAAAGGAAGGACAACCTGATTCTTCAAGTGGACAAATTCGGAAATGTAATTTAACAAAATCTCGTTTAGCTGGTGGAGTAAGCCTGGCAGAGGTACGTTTTAATTTATGTGCATTGCTTTATGTTATTTATGGTATGCGTTTTTACAAGTACTACCACTACACACATAAACTCTCTTTATTATATAAGAATATGTCATTTACCATGTGATTGGAATCTTAGGTAGAATGTATTACATGTGTGTTATGCTGTGAGTATTAAGACAATCTAGAAATACAATAATGCAATTACGATTTTAGTTCTAATCTGATAAGTTTTGCCAATAGATGCATTCTAATAAAGGTTGTGGCATTATCTGCAACTGCATAATCTGTTCTCATTTTCTGTAATATATTTTATTTCTATCTATATTAGAAAATACTGTTAGAATGTCTCTTATGGTCCTCTTCATATATGGTTATGTAACTGTATGTAACTGTGAACACGATAACGTTTTGGTGAGCTTCATTTCCAGCCATGTTCTTTTTTACACTCAAGAAGATGTGTCAGTTTGATAAATACTCAATATACGAATAATAATTGTTACATGATTCTACTATGTTACTCTAACGATGGCCTAATGTTGGTCTTTGAAATTGAGCAATTATTCTCGTAGGATTGGAGCTATTTCAGTTGTAGGTGAAAACTAGTATGCAAGTGTCTATACATATTGAAGGGGGAAAATTCAACAATTAGAATCAATCGAATTTCTAGATCCATGTGAAATATAAGCACCATTGCTCATAAATTGTGCACAAGATTGAAAGAGAAATGAATGCTACTCGATGCAGACCTACTAATATGAGGAGAAGTTTTGTAACCTCGGCTAGATAAGGTGATTTGTTTTAAAAGAATTCGAAGGAGAGCTTAATTAAATAATATTAGAAATCACTGGATATTATGTTTAATATGAAAATTATTTATTATTGTTTGCTATGCTGTGCATTATCTAACCTTTTTTTTTCATCTGTGAACAATTTTTTAACTTCTTCAGGAGCCCATTTTCATGTATTTGAGATCATGCATTCACTGTTTTGCAGACTCATAAACCGGGTTGCATAACTATTAGTCCTTCTGGGGAATACATTGGAATATGCGAAACGCGCAGGCTTCGAATATGGGAAATTCCGACAAAAGATTCTGATAATGCTATTTATAAGAAAACCAGATTGCATCATACGAAAACGTTTACCACTCTTGCTTTTCATCCTACTGAAAGGGTGGTAGCAGCAGGTGATGTAACAGGAAGGATCTTATTATGGAGAGGTGTTGGTCACAGAACATTCTCTACCGGTGATAAATTTATTAGTGGAGGATTTAGTAAGGACGCAGAGGAAAGGCCTGGAGTGAGGGGCAATGATGATGCTGATTCTTGCACGACATGGCATTGGCATTCTGCAGAAGTGAATGTTCTCTTTTTCTCTTCAGATGGTGCCTATTTATTTTCAGGTATACATATGCAATTTGTTAACACTATTGACCAGGTCGATGCCGTAGTTCAAAATTTGTAGGAGGCATTTTCATTTGTTTCTATCTTTTTTTATTGCATTCATTTGATCTGTTTATGTTGCATGTTTGTCATAATAAGATCTTTAACTGGATCCAGGTGGGAGAGAGGGTGTTTTTGTGGTATGGCAATTAGACACTGGGAAGAAAAAATTTCTTCCAAGAATTGGATCTCCGCTTCTATATTTCACAAATTCTTCAGATCCTTCACTATCCTCTGTAAGAAATTCATCCAAGTTTTAGCCAAGATTTTTTTTTTTTTTTGGGTGCATCATCTTGTATCTGCTCCTGTGGAATGAGTTCTTAATAGCAAATTTCTTCAGATATCCTGTGCAAATAATCGAATTCATCTACTCAGAATGCCTTCAATGGAGATCTTGAGGTCCATTTCAGGGATTAAGGTTTGTTACAATAAGCCACTGTCTTTCTCTTATGAAAATAAAGAAAATAGTGAAAGCTGTATAGTATTCGTTACTTCAATAAAATGTTTTGTTTGAAATGTTACCTTTGACAAACTTATCTAAAACCTGTGTAGATTATATTCTGGGTACTTTTTTCGGTAATTTTTGTCTCTTCACAATTCTCTCTAAATTTTTTATCTTTATAGTTACGTCAAAGATCTTGCTGTCACATGGATGTCAATATCTGCCATAGGTTTGCATGATTAATATGTTCATAAGTATCTTTAGTGGCAATTAGCAGCATTTGGAATCAAATACGAACATCTATATTAAGACTTCATCTGTAATTTATGCTATCTATTTTGTCACGGTTATCTTGTCATTCCCTATTAGGGGGAGGGAGAAGGTAGGATTTGGAATCGGGACAGAGATCTCTCTGCACATTTATTAGAATGCTCTTGTGCTAGTTCCTCATTCTTGTTGTATGTTTGTGATATTTGACAAACTTATGGGTTATATTGTAACTGTATAATAGATCACTTTGCTTAAGAAATCTTTTCTTCTATAATTTCAGCTTCCGAGTTCAGTTTCTGATATATATGAAGAATCGGGTAGTGGTGTTGTCTTTGATCACACTGCTGGGTTGGTTGCAATACCAACAGACAATTACAGTGTACAGTTCTACAGCTTGTTTAATGACCGTGAAATTTCCGAGGTGAGCATGTGAAATTGGTTTATTAGTTAAGCTATTGATTTTGTCGTGTATTAGACACTAGTTTTTCATTTTCACTGTCCTGTGTGCTGATGTTCAGTATCTCCACCGCAGGCATTTTTTTTTTTTTTTTTGGTAGTGTTGGGGTGGGGGTATGGTGAGGGTGATGAGGTCATGAATCATAATTAGTTTCTGAGATAATAAGTGATCACATAATTTTGAACATCTTTAAAGCTTCTAGGTCTGAGGTTTTTCTTTTTCGAAATTTTAAAATTCACAATCCTTTGTAAGTTCATTTTTGCAGCATATTATCTTTTAGAAGGTGATGTCTCTTGATCTACATGTTTTCAGGTCCAAATCTGTGAAAGGAACCATCAGCCAGGTGATGAAGTTATGGTATAAATACTCTTTTTAAATCATTTTCACTAAATGCACTTACGGTTTGGTATGGCATAATAGTCTTCATTTTTACATATTTTTTTGTCTAGCTTTCTTTGTCGCTTTTTGGCTCAGTGTTTTCATGTTGACTTGAGAAGCTCTAGATTTTCACATCAGTCTTGATCACTTTAAATCCTCAAGTCTCAAAGAATTTTCATAAAAACTGTCCCAGAAAATTTTATGAAGAACATTTTGCATTTTACTTTCCAGCATGCTAAGATTCGGTGCAATTGGAATCGAATCACAGTGATTAGACTTTCATAATATGGCTTTGCAGGTAAAAGTGAATTTGGTAGCCCTCTCCCGAGATGGTTCTACCATGGGCACGGTTGAAACTAGACTTCCTGAAGAAAAGATAGGTGGCCTTGTAAGTCTAAAGTTCTGGGCTTGTGGCTCTCAAAACAAAGACTTCAGCTTATCTACTGTCATATATGAACCACACAGGTTTATCATGATCTTCTAACACTTTTATATTGCTGCAGCAGTAATTTCAAATGAAAAAATGCCTCTCTTCCCTTCCATGTAAAATACTCTATTCTAGATATCCTAATATTTTTTTCCTTCTATAAAGGGAGGCTAGTGTCTCTTCGATTGCATTCCATCCAACTTGTAATATGGCTATCACTTCCTCATATGGTGGCGACTTCAAGGTGGGTGGACTACTTTTAGTGATTTGTTCTGGAAACTTTCCCTTAATAATGATTTCAGATTGGCAGATTTGGGTTCGTATGCATGACACCCACCTGAAGGACCAGATGCTACAGAGTAGTGGCTGGAGGTGCCATGCTGTTGGTTCATACAAGTATTCTCTCTCTCCAAACTATTATGTCTTTCCTTCAACAGATAATTCAGAAACCTTGTTTAGACTATTGTAATATAACCTCAAGGTTATAAATTCCTCCAGGTTCTGTTATGTGCTCTCACAATTATGAATATCTAGTTACGTGTCGGATGCTGGCACTCCTCGGACACTTTGCCATGGTCTTTTTTTTTTCTTTATCAACATATATTATATTTTTAACTCAAAGTTATTATTAAATAACAAATATGTATTCATATTTAAAAGATTTGAACGAGAAAAATTAATAACAAGTATAAAACTAAATTTATATTGTATAAATGAAAAATTTTAAAGAATGTAATCAACGTGTCGATGATTTTGAAATGCCGACATGTGTCGTGTTGGTACTTCATAGGTTTTATCTGATACAAGCCTTTATTATGACCAAAAATGCACATTTAAGTAGGTTGGTATATATGTTGAAGGTAGATTTTCTTATACATATACCTAATAACCAAGATTTTGTTTTTGTTAGGAAAAGGCCTATGACAGCTGCTGCATTTTCTGCTGATGGGTCTGTTTTGGCTGTTGCTGCAGAAAATGTTGTTACATTGTGGGATCCAGATCAGAATATTCTGGTGGCAGTAATTGGAGATACTCTTGAGGTAATATTACAAAGCTGTCTATTGCTGTTTTTTTAAAAAAATTTGGGGAGAAACGTGTTGTCGCCTGGAAAATTTTATTTCCCTTTGAGATATCTACTATGAGATGTATAGCAAACTGTTCTTCTCCATAATACATGTTGACTTATTTTGCACTCTTAAAATATTTCATGTCAAAACGATTTGTGATCATTTGAAAAATTACTTTTTGCTGTAACAGCCAATTTCGACGCTCTCATTTGTTGGGAAGTCGACATTTCTTGTGTCAGCATCACGAGGTTCAAACCCACAATTGACTGTATGGAGTATGTCAAAGCTTTCTATATCTTGGTCCTACAAGCTTCATGTAGAAGGTCTCTATCCTTATTTCTTTCTAGCATTTTTTTTCCCTGTTAGAAGAAGTGAGTCAATTGTAAAATTGGAGAAAAGGAAATCTTTTATCTTTTGAGATTTTGTCTGTTTTTGTGTCAAACATCTAAGATAAATCATTTCAATATAACTATTAGCTGAGACAATCATGAAAATAGGAAGCACCCTCTCACATAAAGTTCTTCGAATTTATTTATGATTTCTTTCCGTGCCACTGGAATTGGGTATGATTGGACCCTTGTTTAAGGCCAAAGATAATTTGATGGCTTTATATATAACTGTATGGTGCTAAGAGATTTTAACTAATTTTTCCAAAACAAGATATTGCAGATCAGTTGAAATGCTTTCTTCATCAGTAAATCTTTTTCTTGGTCAATATTATGTTATTTGTGCAGATATAACATGTTCCTTGGATGGTTCCACCTTTGCTGTTCTTGCCCTTCTTCCTAAGACATCTGAATGTGTGGAGTCTACTGAAGCCACATTTCAGGGCTTAGACGGGGCTATCTTACTGTTCAATGTAGAAAATCCTGTTCCCTTGGCTACCTGGTTTGCAAGCAAGGTAAATTTATTTTTATAATCAAATGAGATTAAATACTAGGTAGAGATAACGTGAATAAGCTTCTGCTGCTTAGAGGGTGTAAACTCTCATAGTCTCATATTATTTCTCAGTTGGTTTCGTAATAAGGAACAAGCCCAGTTCAAGACGAACTTGCAATGAGTTCCAGCCATTAAAGTAGAGGACATGGCACTTTGTAGTAATTATTTAGACGTCTCTTATATACTCATGTTGCACCTTGTATTAATGATTTTGACCTCTCTTATATACTGGTATTGCAGGCTCAGGGCGGAAGACTTGGTTTTCTTCAAACAATTCCTAAATTGGAAGATGAAGTTGCAGATGTAAAACCAGCCCATGGTTTGTTGGCTTACATGAATAGAAATTATGAGTATGTTCTCTTCAATTCCTATGGTGAGCAAGGCCATAACCAGAGCATTACTCGCCAGCAAAACCCAAGCAATCTTGAGGAAAAAGGTAATACACTGTTTTTTCGAATGTACTGTTAAGGTAATCTGCTTACAAATGAGATTTTATACACTCAGTTTAGAATGTCTCACCGCTTTTGATTCTTGAAGTTAATATTCTACTTGATGCACAGTAGCGCTGCTCTCGTACATTATGATATTGAAGTTATTTTGCGTAAAACCCGTTCAGCATCCTTGTGATGTGTGGTTGGGTATTTTATCGTTTGGGTACTGAGTATACTCATTTTAATCTCATGTAAATATTTTCCCTGGCAGAAAAAATTGGTTATGCATCCATCTATGGTGAACTAGCAGAATTCAGCAAGGAAAAAAATCAAACTCGAATCCCGTATATACCATATGAGAAAAATTGGGAAACAATATTTAGTGGACCATCTCATAAACTTGCTCCACTTACCAAGTTGTGTTTGGACTTATTGGATTCATCACTAGAAAGGAGAGCTGTCACTGTGGAATGAACAGTGGAGTGCTGTTTCTCTTAAGCAGCAAATCATTGATCACTTTTCTCCAATTATCACATGGTTTGAAACAAAAGGGATTGCTACATTGACCGTGGACATCCTGACATAGTTATTACTCAGGTATTCTCGTTTAGGTACTGGAGCAGTTTATATTACAATTATCGATGGAAGTACCTACAGATAACCAGATATTCAAGTAAGATACGTAGGGACGACCGTAATATGTCAACCTTTTTCCCCTTGGAGATTTGAGGATGATGGTGTATGTTGTTAGTTTACTTGTACGTATAGCAATAGTTACTCTGCAGACTGGTTTTATGATTGTTAGGAGCACAGAAATTTTGGCTGAATTGAAGCGATTATTTAGCTCAGTAGGTAGTATTTTTTGGTGAGCTCAACTTCTAAATCAAGTCGAAACTAATTTGATCTTATTTACTGGATGACTGCAAAATTGAAAATTAATTTTCATCTTGTCTGGTCTATCCAATGGTTAAATTCATAACATGACATAAAAAGTTTGTTTCTACTCGAGATACACGAAATTTTTACCTATGTTTGTCTCCACTTGATACAGAGTCGAATAGTTTAAGGATATGGGTCATTAGCACAAGTGAATATTTGTCTATTACATGGTTTTATTTTATGAAAGAAAAATGGGTGGAGATAGCAGTCCTGGTGCTTTTAATATTCGAATCATCTCAAGTTTGCTTCGTCATAATTTCATTGTTTTCAGTAGTTTTGTGGTTTAACAGTCAAAACGATGTTGCAATTTGCCTTTTCTTAATTAAAGTTAGATATAAGTAATTTTAAATATAAATATGCAATGTTCATTGAATCGACAGTAAACTCAAATTTACTTGTTCTACACATCGTGGACTAGCAGTTTTCAGTCAACAGGACCCATTGAACATGACAAAATGCTTTTAGTTGATGTTAGTAGAATGGGTTATTAGATCAAAATGTGTTGTATGGAGTTCATTGTGCAAAACGTTTCAGTGTTGCATTTTTTTACATTTCACTCTTATTTCAACATTTCATTGTGGAAAACATCATTTTCATTAAAAAGTTGTGAAATGATAAATATACACTCATATTTAAATAAAACAAAAGGAGGAGAAACGAAAAAGAAAAAACTAATTACAATCATACTTCTAATTTTTTTTTTATTAAAAAGAATATATAATTTGAATTTTCATTGATTTTTTCAAGCAATTACTGATGAATTTTTTGAGAATTACCAGCACTCTTAACATTATATTGGAATACAGAAGTGAATGTAGGAGTACAGATGTAGTTCAACCCCTTTGTGAGCCTCAGCAAGTTGAACTGATAAATTTTGGAATTCAACAAAATAATTACCGTTTTTGAATGGATATTCATTTTCATCAGGGATTCTTGAGGGAAATGGATTACTGGGACCCTTAAATCAGGGGCCATATAGCTACACTCATCTCCTTCGGACAGAAGGGAATTCAAAAAATGAAGAAATTGTAAGAGGAAAAACTACATGGAAAAAGAAATTCATTTCCGAACCATCCTCTAAAACTTCTCACACAAAAAAAAAATAAAAAAAAATTCCGAAACCCAATCCTCAGATCGACTTGGAGGAAAGCAGATCATGCGTACAAATAAACATGCCAATGCTGAAACTCAAGTTCATTGGAAGTAAAAAGTGCAGCATGGCCAAAAATCTGGATTTTATGGCGATTTTTAGAATAAGGGATGTTATATTTGTATAGCTAAGATCCTAGAAAAATTGCAAACGGTGGTGCTTTATTTAATTATAAGGATATGCTCGTCATTTCACAAGTTTTTATTAAGAAAATGGATAAAAACGATGATTTTCACGATGAAATATTCAAAAAATAAAAAATGTAACGTTGAGACATTTTGCACAATGAACTCCATACGTAAACTCTTTATGTTAATAATATTTAGTAGAATTATGCTGGTTGTATAAAAGACAACGTGGCGAAGATGTTTTGGAAGGAAATGATTGGATGAAAAAGTTAACTGTATTTAAACGGACAAATGATAGAATGATATGTGATATTATGTAAATCTTTAAGTCAATTTTGATGTACATATAACAAGATCAAATTAGTATGGTTGTTGCAGTTCAATTATCAATTAACTCATCATCATTTTGTTTAAAAATTAAAAGTAATTTATTAATTTATAATTTATATTGTTCATAACACATCATAAACATGTTTTAAGCGTTATTCTCAATATATACAAATTAGAAATACATAGCGAATTAAATGTTGTTGTAAATAAATATATTCTACAAATCATTTTCCTTTACATTTTCCTTGCATAAAATCATTCCCAAATCCAAATCGAATACCAAAACAGACATTAGATACATAATATGCTTCGATAATCAATAAAAGCACAAAAATCAACTACAATTACATAAACCAAATATTCAAGATCCATGAGAAATCCGACTCGCCATACCTTCTGTTCCGGATCCCTGCATTTCTTCACCGCCCGAAACCACGATACCCGGATAAGAACCCGGTATTGCAGCAGCATTTCGGGTTGCATAATACACTGTTTGGTTTGCACCTTCAGGCATAATCCGTGTAGGCATTTCATACTGCATCACTCCAGCACCATAAACTTGATTGACACCGGGTACGGGTTGAGATTGAGGATACACGACTGGTATTTGACCCGGAGCAAGAGGGATTTGTTGAATATACTGAGTTCGGATTGGAACAGGTGGAAACGGATTACTTCCGGGTTGTGCAGGTCCCGGAACATAATACACAGCAGGTACATGTTGCACAGTTTGACCCGGATAGTGCCATGTCGGAGCACCCGCATATCCGGATTGTGGAGGACCCATTTTGTCAGTTACCACCTCAGCCACACCCTCAATTGCTTGACTTTCCTTGGGCTCAACTGCAGGAAGTGGGTTTGGGTTAACAGGTTTCGTTCTCACCGGCGGAAGATCCGGAATCCCAGGCGTACTAGGTGGTGCCAGAGATGATGAGGTGGAGCAAAACGGCGAAGAAACAACCGGAGCTGGTGAACCCGGATCCGATAACGATACATTGTCGTTCAGAAGGTTCTTGTTCCTTAATTTGGATTCTCTTATAGCATCATCCGAATTATCCAATCCAAATAAATAATCCGGAACTTCAGATACAATTGACGAGACTTCGGACCGCCCACGCTCCAGACCCGGACTCGAGCCTCCATTGAGAGCATCGAAAAACCAGTTTTGCCGCTTGGCGGAGCCGTCGAGGAGGGAGCTGATACTAGAGGCTCTCGAATCAGCGTCCGTCGAGAAGAGGAAAAGCCTGAGACGAGCTGTTTTCTGATTCTGGCTGAGCCGATCATATTCCTCCATCATATTCTCTACATCCTCATCTGTAGTGACTGTAATCAGAGAATCCAGTTCTTCGCTTGGAAGCTGGTACTTTATGCACATATTGATTGTACCGGAGAGCTTGGAAAGTTTCAAGAGGAAAGAGGAGAAGGTTATGTGACGGTGAACGGCGACGATTCGGGTGTCGCCGCCTACATAACGGAGCTGGTTGTCGTGCGGTCGGGGGAGGATTTTGCCGCCAAAGCTGCACATGAAGCGAATCCGCGGCTGCTGCACGGCGGAGACGTCATCATGTAGGTGGTGCTGCTCCGACCTAGGCGTGGAGGAGACTGAATCCACAGTTCCCGATTCCAACTCAGTTTTCGGGTGAATCGACGCCATTAATTCTGCAAACAATTTCAAATACAAGAAAAAGAAGTTAAGCCCATATACTCAAATCTATATATACACACATGAATATAGAGAATTGTGTATAACACTTATACAGAGAAGTGGGTGGGGGTGGAGAGGAGGAGGAGCAACTGTTAGCGTACGAAATTGTAAAGAATGTCGGAATATTTAAGAAGATTTGGCTGTGATACAAGTGGCGTCACAAACATGTACTAATACAAAATTCTTACATCATGCGGTTGTTTTTTTCTTAAAAAGGCAATTAAAGTTTTACCTTTTTTATTGTCTAATTAATTAAATATTAATTGATTTAATTTTGAATCTTCAATAATTGAGTTGGATTGTTATCATCATGAGTGTATTTGAGCCACAGTTATTTTGAAAGATGGTATTATGAAATAGTAGATTGATTGATAATGTATGATTGAAAAAGAAGAAAAAGTTATTGATGTGATGAAAAATATTATTTTATTGAAGAATGTGTGGTTGGAAATGAGTAAAACAATGAGAATGAAAAAAATAATGTATACCAAACAGGGGCCATGTCTTCCAACCATAAATTTTAGAGCAAAGCCATTTGTACCCTTAGGTTTACCCGTTGGTTTACACTCTCCTCACACGAGGGGAGGGCACACGCCCAAATAAAATAATCTGCCCCCCTATTGTGAGAGGGGCAGTGGGGCCGTGCCCGTGTACGAATAGCATGGCTCTAAATTTCATGGGTTAACGCAAAGGATTTTGCTACTTTGTAGATAAAATGTTACATAATATGACGTAGGGGAGAATGATTGAATGAAAAAATTGATTGTATTTTAAATTGATAAATGATAAAATAAAATATGACATTATGTAATTTATTATGTAACTCTTAATGTACATATAGCAAAATCTTAACTTAAATGTATTAGAATTATACTACGGGTACATAACCCATAACATAACTATTCACATAATGCACAAATGACGCTCCCTTATTGGGCATGTGACGTCATTTGTGTATTATGTGCATATTTATGTTTCGAGTTATGTATTCGTAGTATAAATCAATGTATTATACCTAATTATTCGTGGCAATCATATATTTATATTCAAATTTTCCTTCGTGGTAATTACACCAAATCAGACATTTTCTTTTGCATTTTAAAAAATCAGGTTTATACTTTATTTAATCAAAAATCAGGTTTTAATTTCACAATTAATATTAATAATAATATTTTTA
>CAIGRF010040286.1:1938-18981 GCA_903798235.1 Fraxinus ornus | reverse complement strand
GTTCTTGAAGAGGCAAGTGGAGAAGAAGAAGGAGAGAGCATTAAAGGAATCTGCAATTGGTGAAACGATGAGAGTGTTGCCTAATGGAGTCATGGCTATTTCGCGTTTGCCTTTGAATTCGCGGGAATTTAGCAATCAAAATGGTGTTCTGGATGTGAAATTGGGGGTGGATTTGAAGTTGAACTTGTTTTCACAGAGGAATTTCCGATCAAAAAATATTGAACCACTCCCATTTGGTACAATGCAGGTTGTTATCTCAATTTCCATTAAGTGAATTTGAATTGCTTATCTAATTTTTAACCGCCAGGAAACGATATAATGTAGGTTCTCCTTTGTATGAGAAAATATGAATTTGGTTTTGGAATTTGTGTTTCTTGAACTGTTATCTGTTTAAGGAACTGATATTAATGTTTCGGTTTCACCACTAGGTTGTCCCATTCGTAGGGAGTGTTAAGAAAAGAAAAATAAAGAGATGTCATTGGTGCAGAGCAAATAATAAACCGAGTATGATCAAGTGTTTGAGTTGCAGGAAACGTTTCTTCTGTGCAGATTGTCTTAAAGAGAGGTTTGATATTCTTATATACTCAGATTTTTAAATATTTCTAGCTGTGCTGCTGGAAAAATAGATTGCATATGGTTCCCCTTTTGATTCTCAAATGAAATTTTCTTTCTTTGTTGCTACCATGCTAGTTTCTTTATACGGTTCTCAACCTATGCCTAATGTTCCCAGATGAAGTCGGGCAATTCTTTTTTGGTGGAGTCATTTTTGCTACGCATGATTGGTTAAGATTTTGATTGAAACATTATTTGCAAGTTGTTTGTTAGTAAGGAGTGGAAAAAATTATGCCACAAGACTGAAAATGGATATTAATGTAATAAATACTACTACCTATTGATACATTTTTTGTTTCATGTTTGGGAGTTGTTTAGAATTGATTTTTACTATAAATAGGTAGAAGTGAGTGGTGGATAAGTAATAGTACTTGTGGATCCCACAAAATGTTTGAATAAAAAGTTGTTTGACCAATTATACACATTAGCCAAACATGGGCTTAGGGCAACTCCAACCAATGCTCCTACAACCCAACTTCAAATCTTGACGCCAAATTGGTGTATAAACAGTGTTGCACCAAATTTGGAGCAACATTGTTCATTTGGTGTAATTCATAGAGTTTTTCTTATTTTCCATTTTCACATAATTAGTAACCACCGTTTTATCCATTCTTATTTGTAGCATATGGCAAGCAAAGTTCTATTTGTTAATCCTGTAACAATGAAATTATTGGTTCCATTTTGTGCTAAGCAATGAAGCTTCTTGCATGCCTGGAAATTAAGAAGGGAGGCAACAAAGTCCTTTGTAATGCCATTTCATGTTTAAATCATTATACTATATTAATAGCAGGATTAACCAAAGCTGAAAATGGTACAAAAGAAGGAAGAACTATAATCTTTGCAGCAGAAGAGAAAAAAAAAAAAGGAAAGAAAGAAAGAAAAAGGAAGGAAAGAAAGAAAGCAAGAGAGGAAGAAAGAAAGGAAAGATCTGTCATGAATTAAGCCCTTATTTGACAACCATTATCCAAAAACTCATTTTTCTACATATTCATTTTCAACCATACACTCGTACAATAAAATGTTTTGCACGTAAACCCAAAATTTTCCCATACTTTTTAATCATACATTCTCCAAAAATTCACTATTCAAAACTTTTTTTTGTCAAATAATGGCCATCAAACAAGGCCTAACTATGGAGTTTGGACCTTTTCTAAAATTTGTAGTAGTTGACCATTTGAGTTTTCTACACTTCTCTTGTGCTTCTTAACTTAGGACCCTTAGTACGTAGGTAGGTATATTCTGCTTGCATATTTAACTTTTACCAGTTCACCTGATATTTATAGAACTTGAATGTCATTTAGGTATTTTGAGAGGCAAGAAGTGAAGGAGAAATGTCCTGCCTGCCATGGAACTTGCACTTGTATGATCTGCAAAAAACAGCAATCCAAGGCTGTTAATCACAAGGTTTGACATGAAAAATGTTTTGTCTTAATTTTCTTCATTTTGTTTTATAAGCATTGGATGTTGATGCATCTGTTTATTTATAATTCTTCTTCCAGGAACGTCCAGAAGTAAAAGGAGGGTTGATAGAAGTTACTTACTTCATTATCTGATCAATATACTTCTTCCAGTACTAAAACAAATTAACCATGATCAGAGTGCTGAGATGGAGATAGAAGCTCATGTATCAGGTATTACCAACATCTTGCTCAGTCACTGCGTGGTGAATCTGTTTCCTTATTTGATGTCAATTCAGTTAGTCTTAAAAATGTTACTTAACAGGCAATGAAGTCCAGATTCCACAGGCAAACTTAGACTTCCAAAATTTACACTGCTGGTAATTTCCATATTGCCGCAATATTTGAATGTGAGACTAAGACCGTAAGTTGACTTTCTTTTAATATTTTTTTACATGGTGTATTGAAATATCGAGCAGCAACTGCAAAACTTCCATTGCGGATTACCACAGAAGCTGCACAAAGTGTTCCTATAATATTTGCTTAAGTTGTTTGGAGTTATGTCGAGGGAGCTTATGTGGAGGATTTAAGCTTAAAAGTTGCAAGAAAAATAAAACGTGTCCATCTGATGATGAACTGCTGCTAAAGATAAACAATAACATTTCAAGGCAATGTTCTGATGGGATGTACTCTGTCTCCCATGTCATTGCAAAAGTGGGAAGCTAATGCTGATGGCAGTATTTCTTGCCCATCCGTGGATATTGGAGGTTGTGGAAATAGCCTTCTTGATTTAAGATGTGTATTTCCCTCAACCTGGACCAGAGAGCTGGAATTTAGAGCTGAAAAAATATTATGCAGCTATCACTTTCCGGAGATTGCAGATGTTTCTTTGTTTTGCTCTCTCTGCAAGGGAATTGACCATAAAGCTGGTGTAGTTAAGACTCTGCGAGAAGGGTCTAGTAGAATATGTTCTAATGACAACTATCTGTATTGTCCTACTCTACAGGGTCTTCATAAAGAAACCCTTGACCGTTTTCAGAAGCACTGGGGTATGGGTCATCCTGTTATACTTCATAAAGTTCTTAAGAGCGCCTCAGGTTTGTGTTGGGATCCATTTACCATGTTCTGCTCTTATATTGAAAATAGGAGCTCCAAAGCTTACAGTAAGGATAGCGTGGAAGCAACAAACTGCTCAGATTGGTGTGAGGTCAGTGTCTTAGTATCTCTGTCTCTATTACGGTGATAAACTAAGCAACTGTTGAAGCAATTCAACATTATATGTAACATCTTGGAAAGCAGAAGACTATTGCGAATAGAATTCTAACTTTGAATAGATGTCTATTAACACATAGACATTAAACACATGATGCCAAGTACATTCGGAGATAGGAGATATCATATTATAAACACGATGCCATGCTGCATACCTCGGTTTTGATGGTTCTATATGAAGTCAACATCCACTTTTATGTACAGTATAGATGTGAGCAATGCAATTGGCATGCAACTTAGTAATCAGAAAGTGACATTCTGAAATTAGTAAGTTACTGCAGCTAAAGCATTGTTTATCCCTTCGTCTTGTTAATTGTTAATGATGGCATTAAGAAATGAATAAGATGTCTTTTTCTCTTCCAGGGTGTAAGCTTTCCAAGTTATTAAATCACGAAATTGTTTTGGAGTACTATTATTAACCTGTTTGTGAAGTTGCGGATATTGCAAAGAGCGAACATGCACGGACGCCCTCTCAACGCCGGCGAGTTGGTGTCCGACGTGTATTGGTGAAGCGCCAGGTGGCATGTCCAATTTATTTTTTGGTTTTGTACGGTTGGACATATCGCTGATACACTGGTAGAAAAATCATGTCGGACACCGACACATCTTGAAAATGCAAGGTGGTGTGTCCAATTTTTCTTTTTCTTTTTTTTTTGGATTTTTTACAGTTGCAAAAGTCATCGACACATTGGCGACACGTTGGGGATACATTGTGTCGGACACGACATGTCCTCAGAAAGTGTCAAAATACCGGGTGGACTGATCAAATTATTATTTTGGTTTTGTATAGTTTGACATGTTACCAACATATGCTGATATGTTGGAAGATAGATTGCCGATACTTCACGAGATACATTGTCAACATGTCGGAATTAACAAAAAAAAAAAAATTATTTTACAATATTAAAAATAAAAAACGTAAAAATAAATAAATGAATTAATATTATTTTTGTAAGCGTGTTAGAAACGTGCCGTGTCGGTACTTCTTGGAAAATTGTGCGTGGCATGTCAATTTCGCATCATGATCGATGCTTCCTAGGCAAAGATAAATAGTTTAATGATACTTTAATTTCAGTATTCTTTTAGCTTTGGCTGTTTACACATTCTCATGAGCAATGATAGATTAATTTCTTTTAATTTGCACCTTGTCCTCACTTAAATGCACCTTGATATGTATTGTTCATTTGTTCTTGCAGCCTGCAGGTAGAAATTGATAGGAAACAGATATTCATGGGATCACTGGAGAAGAGAACACATGCAAGCATGCGGCATAAAACGCTAAAATTCAAAGCTTCGTTTTCTTCCAGTTTATTTCAAAAACAATTTCCAGCTCACTATAACGAGATCTTACATGCTTTACCACTCCCAGAGTACATTAATCCATTGTCTGGCCTTCTGAACTTGGCTGCTAAGTTGCCTAAGGAATTGCAGAAAACTGACTTAGGTCCTTGTGTCTATATTTCATATGGAGGTCCAGAGGAACTAACGCAGGCAGATTTTTTGACAAAGCTATGTTATGAATCACATGACACGGTATGATTTTGTTTCCTTTCTTTTTATCTGTCTGAACTTTTAATTGTAACACATCTGGACGATCTCAATTATTGTTTACTAACTGAGAATAGATAATTCAGTATTTACTAACTGAAAATATGTCTCTTGACAGTGAATCTGATTCTGAGGAATCAATAATTTGCTGTGGAACTATTGAAAAATCTGAAGACACTGATGAGTATGTTCTTGGCGAAGATATAGATAGCTCTTGTTCTAGTGAAGATAAGCGAGAAAACAATTCTTGTGGTGCCCAATGGGACGTTTTCTGTCGACAAGATGTCCCAAAACTTCTAGAGTATCTAAAGTGACACTCTAATGAGCTCAGCCATACTTGCTATTCAAAACATGTATGATTACTTTAGAAAAAGCTTTTGTTAGACAACATTGACGTATCGTACTAAATACTGGTTTATTGGTATCTGCAATAGGTGGTTCATCCAATCCTTGATCAGAACTTTTATCTCCATGCTTTTCACAAATTGAAGCTTAAAGAGGAGTTTGGTAAGTTGTGGTGATAGGTCTTCTCTCGTTGATATTACTCATAGATTTTCAACATTGTCTTAGTTTCCACGGGTGGTTTCAGATATTCAACCTTGGGACTTTTGATCAACATCCTGGAGAAGCTATCATCATTCCAGCTGGATGTCCGTATCAAATTAAGAAACTTAAGGTAAGGTTCTATACTGAACATATTTACTATTTAGCTTCATTTGGCCTGCGAAACAATTTACTGACTCATCTGTTGTGCGTAATAGTTTTGTATACATGCTGCATCTGTCTTTTATTATGTGGAGGTGGATGCAAATTTTAGAATATGTTCAATGGAAGTTGGAGCTCTTTCTCATAGAACAAATTATTTGCATATAGGAAAGGATGGATGTGGAAAAATAAGAAGACAAAGTTAGGGGCCCCTACTGCCTTGGGCGTAGAGCGCTAGATTTGTGCAGTACATTTGCCAATTATAAGAAGATTACCTCTTTATTTGGTTCTTGAATTATCATCAAATATTGCAATTAGTGGATTTGAGCTACTCATTGTTGGAAGCTTTTGGACTTTTTCAGTCATGTGTCGGAGTTGTTTTGGACTTCATCTCACCTGAAAATGCCACTCAATGCGTTAAACTGAGTGATGAAATCCTCCTACTTCCTATGCGGCACAAAGCAGGAGAAAGATTGTTGGAAGTACGTTTTGTTATGTACCCTCTTCTTAATATCCCTTCTCAATTTTTTATTTCAGAAAACCAACAATGAAAAATGACTTTTACAGGTGAAAAGGATGACCCTTCATGGAATCAACGGAGCAATTGAAGATATCTGTAATCTTATGCACTCAGAGCAAGTAATCCTCTTATACACGTTTCTAACTTTGTTCTTGTTTGCATTTGTTTGTGTGGAACTTGATATTTACTTCTACGCAAAAACTCTTGCATGTTTCCTTTACTAGTTTGCTTATGAAATGTGTTACCCAAAAGTTGTGGGCTGTGGCAAAAGTTTTAGGAAATTCTAGATCTTTAGCCATTCACAGGTTCATAATTATTGTCTGTGTGTGTCATGTGATTGGTGCACATCCATAACCGGCAAATTATAATTAGCTTGAGAATCTTTATTGAATAGAGAAGAAATATTAGTTTGAAAGGATTTCACCCAATCGTTTACTAAATTCACACTCCAGGATTGATGGACTCAATGAAATTGGAAGCACCCACCATCGGAAGAGATTAATCTGTGCAGCTTGTGATTTACTGTCAGCCTACATGGATTTCTCTTTCTGTACTGTAAAGTATAAGATTGAAGAGCTAGAATACATGCATTTTTTTCTTCTCCCATGATATTGATTTTTCTTTTATCAATTTTGTGTCTGCCGCAGTGAAAGCGTTTGAGCTGGCTGTCTATTGGCTCGTTGACTAAGAGGGGGTAATTGAAGTAAAATTATGATCTCTCGCTGTTGAGTTTTTGATTACAACATATTTTTGGAATGTGGAAGCCCAAATTCCTAGCGACAATATGGTTTATAGTTGAGTCAAAACTCTTCTAAACTGCGACGATTATTTCAACAAGAAGTTCGCAAATTGTGGATAACCATCTCCCGCCATGATTGAAGTTTTGATGCAGTTTATTGTGCAGTGGGAGCTGCAAATTCTGCAGATATCTTGTTGGAAAATCTGCTAGCTTGTTTGACATATTTCTGACGATTTTTGGAGCTCATATGGGTTGTAGCCATTGTAAAGTTGTATATAAAATTTCTTAGGATTCTTCCTTTTTCTTATCTTTGCCAATTTGTTTCTTACGATGCAAACTCGAAGACTATTTGTTGGGCTTAATTTAGGCCCGACTCGAACCCAATCCATCTTGAAATGTATTATGTTTTTTTTTTTCATTTTTTTTTTATAGAAATTAAAATTTAAAAAGGAAAAAAAATAAATGTGTAACACAACATGACATTTTCTTCATCGAATTTTAACGAGTCAAATAGGCATCGAAAATGACGTAGGAATTGGAAAAAAAATCATTGGAAAAAGGATGTCTATTGGAGATTGCGACGATAATTGTATACAATCTAATCGTTGAATTATCTTTTCTAGAGAAATAATTGTATGCGTTAGTCAAATGCGTGAAATTTGCGTTGGAGAATAAAAAAAATTCTAGTAATACATCTCTTTTCGTCAAATCAGAAAATAGGATTGAGGTAAAATTAATATTACACTACTTTTTAAAAAGTTGGGAATCAAAGAAAGTAAAGTAGAAAATAAAAAGTAATAATACGTGGCAAGAACGGGTCACTATTTTGGATCCGGCCGGGTCGACCCTCTACAACATAATAAGAGCCCACTTATAATCAATTCACCTCCGTATGTGGGGACCACATCCTTAAAGTAGTAAGACCACGTGTCTAGATCTGACGTCACCTAAAGTTTGACTGTTGGCCTCATTAATTGCATGGAAGGACAAAAAATAGCACAGGAGCCCCGCCATAATTTTCAATAAAGCTAATTAGACCTTTTTCTTCAAGTAGTAATTGAACACGTGACCCTCTTTAGTCAAACCTTTCTATTTATCACAGCTGTGCAAATAGTACAATATATTAATTTATTTTACGTGAAATGAAAGGCAATATAACAGGTGGCAATAACACATTCCTCAATTCTTGAAGTCGTTGTACAATAAAATTTAAAAAATAATTGTACTTTTAGATGAGCCGATTCAAATATTGACTCAGAGTGTGTTTGAACCACATTATTTTGAAATAATGTATTCTGAAATAGTAAATTGATGGATAATGTGTAATTGAAAAGAAAGAAAAAGTTATTGATGTGATGAAAAATATTATTTTATTAAAGAATGTGTGGTTGAAAATGAGTAGAAAAATGAGAATGAAACCAGTAAGTCTTGGTGCATCAGTTCATAAACCACACCACATTGCACTCGTAATAATTCGAGGTCGGGGATTAATATTAGAGCAAGTATATGGGCATTGAACTGTGCCATATGCGTGTTATGGAGTAAATCTCTCATGTACACAACGAACAATACAAGGCATTTGGGAACTTTTTTTAATAATGTTGACTTTTTAAAATAGAACCCCAAATTTTAATTGTAAGCCACCGAGGTGAGATGTGCTTGGTAACATACCACATCACCTAAATTTTTTTGTTAAAAAAATGACACTTTATGTGGCGGTTATTCACTGTCGTGAAAATCCGTGACGGATATCCACGCAATTAAAAGATCAAATTTGTCTTTTTTAATGAGTTAAATTTGTAGATGAGATGATTGCATGCAACCATCTTATAAGATAATGGGAAAAGCCAAGTGTACATTCTTGGTACACATCTTTGTACACATCTCTCTCACATGTGTGTGGGGTCCATAATGGGCCCCACACACATGTGAGAAGGATGTGTACAAAGGATGTAAATGTAGCATGGTTCTAAGATAATATATAAAATAAGACCACTTCAGTATATATGTAAGATGTTATGTCTGATGAGAGAAGAAATGATTTAATTATGATTCATGTCAACAATTTTCTAATCTGATGAGAGAAGAAATGATTTAATTATGATTCATGTCAACAATTGAAAGTTGAAAAAATGGAAAAATTAAGATAGATGATTTCTTAATTTCTGGAAGACCTTTAGAAAATTGCAAGAATTCCTTAACTAAGAATTTACGTATAGTAATTGGATAACTTCGAACCACGTGGATTAGTACACGACTGGACGAAAATAAACTAAAATCTCCACAATTATGATGTCCAATCTCATTCACAACGTGCAATCAAGTTACATGAATTCATTGACATCCAGAATATCCGAAATTTGGAAATTCAACATGTTGCTGCAGTTGCTTTCTCTCTCAATATCTTCAGTAATATATGTTGAATTTGAATGCAGTGTAGTTGAACTTGATGAAGGTGTTGACATGTTCGATTGGAAAGTTGAAGTCTCTAATGGAGGAGGATCCACAATGGATTGACCCGACCCATAATATTCATAGTTTGTTACTGCAGTTACATAGTTTTCATCTGTATAGGTGAATGGTAATGGCACTTCATTAAACCCTAGAAAATCTTGATGATTTTGTGATTGGAAATGGCAAGGTTGGATCAACGGTGGGATTTGATTTTGATTTTGAACATGGGAATTGTCGAAAAGTGGAGTTTCTTGAACAGCATTGTTTTGTAGTATAAAATCTTGGTTTTGGGACAAGAGAGAAGTGGCTAAACCAAGCAAATTAGGGTTAACCAATGGCTGAAACTTTGAGAAATTCGATTGTGAGGATGAATTTAAGAATTCAGAAGTTTCAAGAAGATCAAGTCGAGGATGGTGAGTCACTGGATCAATCCCCATTCGAAGAAGTTTTTTTCTTATATGTGTGTTCCAATAGTTCTTGATCTCATTATCAGTTCTTCCCGGAAGCCGACCGGCAATTGCTGACCATCTGTTATAAAAGAAACACGTAAGATGTTTGTTAACGTCATTCAACTTATTAAAATTTTTAAAAAAAAGAGAATAACGTACTTGTTTCCCAATATCCTATGAAATTGAATAATTGCCACTTCCTCATGAGATGAAAACTTTCCTCTTTTGATATCTGGTCTAAGATAGTTTGCCCAACGCAGTCGACAACTCTTACCACACCTTTGAAGTCCTGCAGAAACAAAATATTATTGAACTGAACTTGACAGTATAATAATTAAACAAGATTTTAACCAAACAGACTAATCAAATAAGCAAACTAACCAGAATTCCTAGGAAGAATTCTCCAGTTTCCAGGACCATTCTTGCGAATATAATCAATGAGTTTCTTATCTTCTTCTGGGGTCCATGGACCCTTCTTGAGCCCATTTTTTTCACAACATGGTGTTCTTCCCATTTGAATGGTCAGCCAATTTTTCAGGTTCTATTCTGTGTGTGTGAGTGAGAGGACAGAAAGTGCAGGTTCTATAATTGGTGTATATATAGGGGTGAGATAAGGGTAGAAGGGAACAAGTTCAAGTCAAAAGCATTCGGTGCCGTCCCTATTCCCCTTTGAGGCAACGTGTCCCCGTTTTTTTTTTCCCTGCACTAAATGTGAACAAATCTTGCTACATACATCCTGATTTATATTCTCGAATTTACACCTGTTACAACCTTACATTATTTTTCACATCTCACACATTTAATCTAACCATTATAACACTCTCACATCTTCAATTTGTCAACCAAGGTGTACAAATTGCTTAATTCAATGTGAATTCAATCTCTCCCATAAAAAAGATAAATGAAATGACGATTAACGTAACCAGTGCATGAGAGAGAGAGAGAGAATTAATGGAAAAAAAAATTTCGTACTTTTTACCTAAAAAAAACTCAAGGGCTTGCCTCTCCCTCCGCTCCTAATCGTAACGATAAGGTTATTTGTTTAGTGGATGGTGGAATCCACGATCTACTGTTAATTTATTGATCGTAAATAATGGATTTCACTATTATAGACTAATGCTACACACTTGTATTACAAAACATTACATTCAAAAAAAAAAAAAAATGAACAATTGATTTAAAAATCGGTCCCATTGTAATCCAAAAAGTCAAGAAATTGATTTTTGACGAAACCCAAAAAATTCATCAAATTTCATTTTCAAGAAGTGTGTGTGCTCGAATTAGCTGTATTCAATTTAAAATTGCCACGTACCCCCTTGTCCTTTATTTGACCTTTTCATGGAACCGCCGGTGTTCGTGCATGGCTCAAATAGAAGCCGGCTTCGTTGAGCCATGTAGCCACGAGATCAAAACGACTATAAAGTCCAACCATTGGATTCTATTTGCAAATATAAAAATGTAATTACATTTTATTTTAATAAAATAATAATGTGGTCCTCTCTTCTATGGTTAATTAAATGACATTAATTAAAGAATTCGTGTAAGCATTAAATTATCGGCGACAATAATAGAGTTTTGTTTTTGCTGAAATATTGGTGCACTTGTTGACTTAATCAAATATCATGAATTTGAGCTTTGTAATATTGTTCCAATAGGGCTGTGCACGATAGATTCACAATCAGGAGGGGCTTTGCTACATCTTATATGAAGAGTCGATCTTATTTTCATTGAGAATTAAGCGAGGGAGGAAAAAGTGTACAATTATGCCCCTGTCAACACATTAAAATAATATTTTTCATCACGTCAATAATTTTTCCTTTTTTTTCAACCACACATTCTTTACCAATCTACTATTTTAGAATGAGTAATGCTATTCATCCTCACTGGGGTTACAACACTAGTCTAGGTAGCGTTAATGTGGGATTAAATGATAGATGAAATTAAATAAGTCATTTAATTTCACCTTTCATTTAACCTATCATTTAAAGTCACATAGACTGAGGTTGTAACCGGTAACCCTAGTGGGGATAAATAACATTTTTATTCTAGAATACATTCTTCCAAAAATAATGTGGTTCAAACACACCCTATATAGCAGTGTAAAAGTCAGGCATGGTTTTGTTCAAGTCTCACAATTTTTTGGACTACACTAAGAGCTTGTTTAACAAGGCTTCTAATTTTACTTCTTGTTGAAAAGTTTTCCAATGATTGTCTCCGACTCGCTTCCTCTATAATATCTTCTAACTAGATAAAGTAATTTTAAAAAATTATTCAAATATGTTCAAAAATAATTTCTTAATCTCATAATCAACCTTTGACTTTTCTAAAGACATACATATCGGTCCCTAAGAGCAGGTTGGCCGGCTCATTTTGACATATCTAGGTTTTACTGATTTCGTGTTCCGCTTGAAGAGGTTTAAGGTCCCTACTTATTGAATAAAACAAGTTTACAATTACTAAAAATTATAAGCATTGCTAATTATCATGAAAAGTTGCAAATGGGAAAATATTTATTTGGTCAAATTATCGCTCCGTTGGAGTAGCAATTTATAACTAGACGGATAGTTAATAAAATGAATTAACTCTATGTCATAGTCCTACCACCAAATTTATATTATTCTAAGAAAAAAAAATTATCCATTTCAACATGAAAATTAGACTAAAAATCACTGTATTGTCGTCGCAGCAAGCATCATATTTATCAAACCGAAGTTATCAATGGTATTATAATTTACATGTATGCATATTCGTTGACGATATATATTTAAATAAATATATTTGACGCAATAATTTGAGCAAATGTCTCAAATTTAATAAAAAAAATTTGTCTGTTCTACATAAAAAATTTCAATTAGCCGAATAAATGTTATGTCAAGGTCGGTTCCACCAGAGACTATTAACAAGATCTTAAAGCTGATTGAGTAATTGGCAAAAAACGAATTGACTCTCCTCTTTAGGAGGGCGACTTCAAATCATCAATTTGTTAGCTTCCTTTTAGCGGTTGAATCTCTTTCCCCTTTTTAGGGTTAACTCGCTCACTTCCAAGCTTGAACAAAAATTTCAACCATGATTAATTCTTGCTATACAACATACTCGATAAATTCGAGGCTAATTTAAACTTGACCTATCAAACAAAGTTGAGTTCAATTTTATTGACTTTTAAACTAAATTAGAACTATCAAAAGGAGGTGAATTCAAATTAATTGACTTTATACTCCAATAAGTATGCAAAGCGTCTTGAATATTTGCACTAGATTATCAATGATTAGGTATCACCATTCACCATATATAATAATATTGTTAGACTATGGTCCTATCCCATCTCATCTCCTACATCTATCAATAGACAAGGTTGTATAAAATATGTTCCAATATTGTATATTATCTCAATTTCCATTGACCACTTTTAATTTGGATCTTAGTCTGCAAAGTCGTCCTCCACAATCACAATCTACAGCTCATATACCATGCTTCTCCAATTGGAAACTTAGAAGTTGTATTCAATTGAAACTTTTGAAAATATTGATGGATTTTTTTTTAAGTGATGACTTTTGTGGATTTCCTGGATTTTTTAGAAATTTATATAAAATTAGTGGAAATTTTTTTTGTAGACTTTTATAAACATTCATTTTAAAACGTTTATAACCTTTTTATAAAATTCAAAAGACTTTTGAAGATTTTAATTTGAAATAGAATTCATGTGAATCTACTGCAATAGTATAAAATTATCACATACAATATTGTGGTTCTCACAATTCCCCTTCCCCACCCCATATAGTAAAAAAAATAAAAATTTGGGACCGTAATTAATTAAATAATAATAATAATAATAATAATGAAACATATAAAAATAAATTTAATATTCAGTATTATGAATCTAATATACATTTAAAGAATAAATATTTACAAGAATACAATTTAATTTTTGCTAGAACATAGAAATAAACAATAAAAGAGAGAAAAAGAAAAATAGAAATTAATATAATCAATAGAAGAAAATAAATTTTAATCATAACTGTAATGTTTGTATAAGAGAAAATGAAAGAGAAATATTGATTTTTATTATTTTTTTATTTTTATGAAAATCTCCCAAAATCTTGGGATTAATGAGAGACAAATTTTTATATTTTATTTTAGTACTATCTGCTTAAAACTTAGTATCATGAAGACTTTTATAAAAGTCTCTAAAAGTCATTAAAATTTGAATATTCCAAAACTTATGAAGACTAATAAATTTTTTTAATTGAAAACACCGTGACTTTTAATTTTTTTTTTTTTTAATAAAAGTCTCAATTGAATATACTAATACTTTTAGAGAGTCTCCAAAAATTTACATAGAATACCCTTAAACTTTTTAAATCCCAATTTTTTTTAAAAGTCTCAATTGAATACACCCCCTTAAAACTTCACATAAATCTTAAGTCGATTAAGTATTTAATTTTTTAAATATAATCGTCCATTTAATTAATTGTGCAAATGTTAGGTTTTGATAGAATATATATAATCCTACATGTGAGGGGGAGTATTGACGATAATATTTAAATTATATACATTTGAAATTATCTAACATCTTATTTTTAGATCAAGTGATTCAACAAACACCTTGATCGAAAATGGAGGTGTAAGACAGTCAAACTATCTAGACTCAGAAAATTTTATGTTTTTCTTTATGTTCAATCTTCTTTGCTCTTGCAAAATCAAATCTTTCAGACAAGAAAATTTTTGCCGTGCTCAATAGGTTTTCTAAACGTGAACCATGGGTTTGAATTTTCGCGAACCTTTATCAAAATGATTTTCTTGAATTGATAAGATTATATATTGAAATTTTGAAATCATTTTGCTTCAAAATATGGCATATACGTTACATCTTGTCCTTGCCATACTTTATAATATATATATAATTTGGTACAATAATACATTATGATAACTTGACAATTAACGTGGCATTATAGAATTCCTTCACAATTATAGGACCACAAATGCACACGCGCATTTTTTTTTTTTTTCATAAGTTAATAGATCTTTAATTACAAAGCACCAAAATACAATAAGTGTCCGTTTGATTGCAAGGGTGGAAAATTGGAAGAAAGAAAATGAATTTCAGAAAAAATAATTGCCTAAAACTTATTTTTCAGGAAATTTTTAATTAAGTGTGTTTGGTTGGTATAATTTTTCACCCGAAAAATTTTAAAATTTTAGATCTTTTTCTGGTCGTTTGGTTTTGTTTTACATGAAAATTGTCCATTAAAGTGATAATTTTTTTCACGATTGGTTATAAAATTTGTTTCCATGGCAAAAAAGTAAAACAAAAAACAAAAAACAAAAAAAAAAAATTCCAAGAAAATCATTTTTTCATCAAAGTTTATTGTTCGTTTGTCTTTGTTTTACATGGAAATTGTTCATTAAAATGATTTTTTATTTTTTTTTATTTTTTACAATTTGTTATAAAATTTGTTCTAATTGCCAAAAAAAAAAAACTGAAATTTCATTTTCCCACCAAAATGGTGGAAAAACTAATTCCACAATTTTCATGAAAATGTGCACGTGTGGAGTAAAGTAAGAAAAAAAATTTCATGGCAAAAAATGACTATCAAACAAGCCAAAACATGAAAAATGGAACCATGGCTATCAAACATTGCCTAAATGTATCGCGGTCATTGAATTTTCAATGAATGTGAAATCAGGTTACTGATCTTTAATTGCAAGCAATCGGGTCATCTAACTTTAATTTGCATCCAATAGTGATCAGTCTATCTATCACCATTAGTTTAACTGACGTAATTTGTTAATGTGGATGTCAAAACTAATGGTGTGACGACGTGTATGATCACATTACACAACAATCCACATCACCCACATTATAATAAACATTTAAAAATGGGAAAATTGCGGCCACGGTACCAAACCTTTCGATTTTAAGCAAACTTTGTCTAAACCTTCATTTTGTCGCACCCACAGTATCAAACGTTTCAAAAACTCACATTTGGAGGTAAAATGAATGGTTTTTGTTAATTTGACCTTTAGTTGACACAAGAAATTGATTTTGACCAATTTTGAAGGGCCAAAATGGTAACTTTAAATTTAAATAAATAATAATAATAAAAAGACAGCCCACCCCCACCCCCAAAAATAAAAAATAAAAAGAAGGTATTGTGTTTCCGCCACCTTAGATCACATTGGCTTGAAAATTCTTGATGGGAAGAAAACGGTTTATTGATGGGTTTATTGGCTGATTAGTAATTTGGGATGATGAAATTCACGATAAGATGTCGAATTTTGTGGTGGAAGCGGCAGGCAGCACAATGGCGATGAATGTGGTGGTCGTAGGTTAATTTGGGTGGGGTGTCAAGGAGATGGTGAACAACACTTTTTTTGGTGGGGCTAGGGCTGGCTTTTTTATTATTTTATTTTATTTTAATTCAAAGTTATCATTTTACCTCTTTAAAATTGATGAAAATCAATTTCTTGAGTCAACTAACGGTCAAACTAACAGAAATTATCCATTTGGACTCTAGGTGCAAGTTTTTGAAAGATTGGTACCGTGCGTGCAACAAAGTGGAGGTTTAGGCAATGTCTGGTTAAAATCGAAAGGTTTGATACCGTGGTTGCAATTTTCCCTTTAAAAAATGCACCCAAAATAAATTAACTTATTATGCTCTTTAATACAAAACCAAAGATACTGATATCTTGGCAAACGTGAATAACCCTAAAGTCATGGGCAGAACACCTAGTAGAGAGATCAAATATCGAGTGAAATTAATATCGCGGCCAGAATTTACCTATTACAGAGATTGTGCAGTTTGATTCAAAAATACATTTTTGTGGCTCATTAAAATAAGAAAAACATTACCAATCGAATTTCATTCTTTAAAACACATCATTGCTGCCTCCAATAATTTTAACATCCACGTGAACATATGGCGACAGTAGATAGAATGAAGGTTGTATGTAAATCAAAGTCGAATGACCTTATTGCTTGAAAGAAAAGATGAGCGATCCAGTAGTAAATTCACTGAAAGTTTAGTGATCGACAATGCATCTAACCCAAGACAGAATAGAAAATCCAAGTTTTGGAAATCCATATTTTATTAACACTACATAAAAAAAGGGCTTTTGCAGCGGTCAAAAAACGCTGCGAAAGCCCTTTTGCAGTGTTTTTTCAAGTGTTGCGAAGGCCGGTGTTGCCGTTGAGGGAAGACTTTTTGCAGCGTTTTTTAAACGTTGTCGTAGACTTCTTTTGCAGCGTTTTTTAAACGTTGCGGTAGCCCCCTTTTGCAGCGTTTTTTAAACGTTGTGGTAGACCCCCCCCTTTTGCAGCGTTGCCGTAGACTTTTTTTTTTTTTTTTT
>CAIGRF010040277.1:25043-35739 GCA_903798235.1 Fraxinus ornus | reverse complement strand
TTTTGGTGGTCGGAAGTTGCCGAAAAAATGCAGCAAACTTGACCAAAAAAATCGAAAATCTAGGCAGATTTTCACAGTTTTCAGTTGCGATTTCATGGGTTTATTCCGATCGAATCTCTTGGAATTATGGGGAGATTTTTGGTGGTAATTGAAGAGGACATTATGGGCTTTCCAACAGTATTCGAAATCGGTGATTTTGGTGGTCGGAAGTTGCCTAAAAATTGCCGCAAACTCGCCCAAAAAATCTGAAAATTCAGTGACCGTTTATGAAAGAAATTTAAAACTTCAGTTACCGTTTATGAAATCTTGAAATTTCAGTGACCGTTATGTTATTTTCAGATAACTTCAATGACCGTTTGTGAAATTAATTTATAATTAAATTTTTATATATCGGTTGCTTGTTTAATTTAGCACATGTTTGAGCCCCATTTTAATTATATTTTGGGAAAAATGTATTTTGGAATAACAACTTTAGAGAATGTGTAGTTAAAAAAATTGCATTTATGTGTAATATTATTTTATTGAAAAATGTGTAGTTGATAAAATAAGAGAGAAAAATGAATTATACTTTTAATGGAACCCGACCATGAGCTTAATAACTATCTATAGGTTTAAACATATTGATAATACTAACTATTAGAGATTTTTTTTTTTAAATTAAAATTATTAAAAAGTTAAAATTATTTTGTATTTTGGTTGTTTATTTTCCTAATTTAGGTGACTTATAAATTTTTTTTATGTTCTTTTAAAAAAATTTTTGATTGACATGAGAATTATATTTTTGTTGCTGTGCATTGTGGATCATTTTAATAGTTTTAAAAGAGATAATATGCAAAGATCCTTCAACTCTTCTTCAGATTGGTCAAGTTTTGATTAATGGATGAGTTATGTGTCGAATCGTACAAAGGACCTTTCTGTGTATTAATATAATGTTTTGGGACTTCACATAAAAATAAAATATTGATGCAAAAGAGATTGCTACGCTTGTTAAAAAATGAAAATAAAAAAAAAATATTAGTGGACTTTAATAATTTATCTCCCAAGGTCTCAAAATTCTCGTGAAGACATGTTCAGTAAGTTAAATCATTTAATTTAAAAATAAAAAGAACCATGTGGTAAAATTTAGAAGAAATTATAATCAAGAAAAATATAAATTTAGAACCCCATTTATTTCTGATACTTGAGACTATGTCTAGTCGACTCTAGCCCGACGTTATCTAATAAAAGTACAACGCAAAATATTTGGGGTTCATTTAGTAGAAATTTTGAAAAGTCAAAAGTTACTTTTAAGATTAAGAAGCTTTTTTGAATGCTCTTGTTTGGTAGAGATTAAAATCAATTCTTTAGTAGATTTTGATAAAAGTTGATGGAATGAATGGTTGAAAAGTTGTAGATCTTATGAAATATGTTGTTAAAATTAATTGTTGATTTTGGCTTAAATTTTAAACAAATCTTTTTAGCAATATTAAACCGAGGCTATATTTTGATAATTTTATGAAAGTACTACCGTCCATAACCCTCATATGAGGTGGGGCTCGCAAAATTCCACCACATGTGAGGGTTATAGACACCCTTATATACATATATTATGTACACAAAGAATGCAGTCCCACTCCATGTGAGGATTATGGACACCCTTACGTACATATATTATATACACCAAGAATTTTTCTAAGTCTTATCGTGTGTCCTTTCCTACTGGAGGTCACTGTCTCTCTATTTTGTAGAAGCAAAAATAGAAGTACTATCAATTATAGCCTAAACCATTTTAGAAAAATTGGGATATGAAGAGGAAAAATGAACCCACTTATTTTATGCTTCTTCCAACTGCGTGTCACTGTATATCGAATTATATACTTTACTAATTAATTAAAACTGATAAAGTATTAATTGATTACTTAAAGCGATTAAGGTTATGTGCTCATCTCTTGACCTTAACATAGTGCACATGTAATATTATCTGTATATTATGTCATTCAATTGAAACTAAAAAATTCCATGCATAATATTTTAATTAAGTACAAAAATCTGTTCATTGTTGTCTAATAAGACAAAACCAAAAGACTCAAAACACTAAAAAAAAAAATTAAAAAATGATTAAGCAATACAACCAATAATTAATTATAATTAAATAAAGAAAGAAAAATGTGATTCATAACACGTGTCAAACACACGAATCTTAAATAGCATATTTTCATTTTGATATATAGAAAGGCACATATGTGTCCCAACTCGTCCTAAAATAGATAAGTAATTAAATAAAATAACTTATTTTGTACAGATGAAGGGAAATAGATAAGAATATATACTTGGCTGTTCTCCACTAGACGTCACTAAAGCTATTGTAATGTAGTCAACAAGATCTCATATATTTTTTAAGGATCGCCTGAAAGTAGAAGTCAAATATATATTTTGGCCTTAAGTAAAAGTCAAATATATATTTTGGCCTTAAGGAAATTATTGAAATGGCTTTTTGTATTTATCTCTACTTTCTCTTAAAAGAAAGGCTTTTGAATTACTGTTCATTTTTGTTACATGAGATTTCACATTGAATTGATTTGGTACTATTCATGAACTGATTTGATACTGTTGATAAATATATATCTTCCCATAAAGTGGCTTTTGCTCACTCTCTCTGCACACACGTTGAAATCCTTAAAAATGTCACTCTACTCCTTCATCGCCCCATCGTGATCGCTACCACCCCGAAGCCTAAGCCCAAACATCATTGCTGCTTCCCCGAGCTTAGACTTCGTATGAATATTGAACTAAAATCCCGTTGATATGCTTCTAGAATCTCATTTCTAAATCCAAATTTTTGCCGACTCAGAACTTTTCGTGCCTATGGAAGTCGGTGTTTTTCGAAGATTCTACTGAGTTCTGTGTAGCGAGCGGAACCCTAGCGAGCAAAGACTATCATTCCAATTCGTTGCTTTACTTGTGGAAAGGTATATAAATCCATTACAATATATATTTTAAAAAAAAAATTATCAAAATTTTCATGGTTTTACTAGGTAATTGGAAACGAATGGGATACGTACCTTGATTTGCTCCAGGCTAATTACACAAAAGGTCAAGTATCTTATTAGTTCTATGGTTGATTTTTTCTTTGTTGTTATGTTATTCGGAAACTTCTTTTTAAATTGTGCTGACAGTTTTAATTGAGCTTGAGGTATGTGTTTTAATTGACGTTTGTCTCGAAATCCAAAGCTTATTGAATGTTTAGATGTAAATTGTGATCATTTAGAGGCAAAACTATGTATTAGGATTAGGTTTTGCAATTTACAGTCATTGGAAAAAATTATTCATGGATTGAACATTGAAGTATTTTTCATTTTTTCTTTTCTACTTTATTGTAGTGTAACTTCGATGGTGATGTGCAATTTATTGTTTTTTAAATGTAAACTCCAATGCTTCAATTTTTGGGGAAATGCCGCCCCAACCTCATTGATGAAATGAAATGATTATCTGTTAATATGAAATCTTTCTTTCACAAGTTTGTGATCGAAAAGAAGTGGAAGGTAGAAAGTTGGACAAACTTCGCCCTTAACCTTTCTTCTAAACAATAGAAGGGATCGAAAGAGGAAGTAAATGTCTGATATACTGAATTAAAGTATTTAGGAAAAAATAGGTTATTATTAGACAGCTATTGATATACTAGGCAGTTGCTCTAAAGTTATATGGCATACTTCCTGAACATGATTTTTTTTTTTGGTTCTATAAATTGACAAAGAAGCAGTATTTCATTGGGTTTTGTCATTGCAAGCTCATCCAAAGAACGCGGTTGAATTGAACAATAGTAAAGTTCATTGTTTTTGCAGGGAATGTTTAATTTTGTTCATAAGATTTAGGGCTTGTTTGTTACGGATTCTCAAATTCTACAGTAAATCAATTTTCATTTTCAACCACACATTATTTAATAAAATAATATTTTTCATCACCTCGATAATTTTTTCTTCCTTTTTTAACTACATATTTCTCATTATATCACTATTCAAAATCAATTTTTCCTCCAAAAAATTCATATCAAACAAGCTCTTAAGGATATAATTAATATGGTTAATGTTTACTTTAAAAAGCCAGGACAATTTTATGGTTTCCACTTTCCATGATTCTCAATATCATTTGAGTGATGCTGTGATGGAGTGCATGAAAAGTTATATATAGCCTCTGTTTAGTATCCACTAAAATTTTCATTTTCATTCTTATACTCATTTTCAACCACACATTTTTAATAAAATAATATTTTTCATCATATCAATAATTTTTTCTTCTTTTTCAATCACACATTCTCCATCAATCTACTATTTCAAAATAATGTGACTCAAACACGCGATTTCTCCAGAAATCCTTTCTAAAATTGAGCACTCTCTTTTGTTGTTGTCAGTTATTTAAGGTACTTGTTTATTTTTCGTATCCATGATTTTGAATTTATCTTTTATGTTTGGATTGTAAGGTCTGATTTAAAAAAAAAAAAAAAAACATTATTTTGAATTAGTACTTTTAATTTCTTCCTGGGTTTTGTTTGTTTCTGATTTGTGCACTTATTGATTACTGGAATATTTAATACTACATATATAAATACATTAGATACTATATGGATACATTAGTTTTGCTGTTATTTGAGTTAAGCTGCTATTCCAACTGTGATAAATTTATAGGTTAATTAATGTGATTTTTATGGAATTGGTGAGAAGGATAGGAGATGGTTTGTTATTAGGCGGGTCATTATTTTACGATGACAATTTTGTTATTTATTTTGTTATTTAGTTAAATATAGTTCTTATGTTCTATAATTCTTTGTGGTTAATGCTGGACCAAATCTTTGTTTTGTTCACAGATTACACAAGTGACAAGTCTATGGATTTTCCGATGTTGATCTATGGTTGATTTCATCCTCAATATTTTGATTATAACAAACAAGATTAATATTGTTTCTAACAATTGATTTTGAGTGATGATAGTTCAATGTTAAAATCTATCGAGTATTGTCAAAATCAACACATCATAAATAGGATTCGAAATGAATAGAAAAGTGAAAGTTAAGCATTCAAGTCAAATCATTCGAGACGAGAGCTTATAAGATCAAAATCAAGACTATTAAATCGGGTTCATGAAGAAGGTCAAGTTCGAAGTCAAGCATTAAACCCAAACAATGAAAGAAACTTTGAAGTAAGATCAAAGACTAGACTTTCGAGATCATATGTAAATATATAACACTTTGAATCATGCTAGAGGTACTTCATGGTTTACTACATGGATTACTTAAAGTTCAAGTGACGCCCACCTATTGGAGGGGTGTCGGGCCCCACCTGACACCCCTCCAATAAGTGGGCGTCACTTGGACTTTAAGTAATCCATGTAGTAAACCATTTTGTACATATAGAATAATCCTAATTAAAAAATCATTTTAGTACACAAAATTATTTTCATATAACTTGCATAAAACATTTTTTTTTATCAAAAGTAATATTTATTTTTCAAAGTGATACTTGAATTTAAATCACATTAAAAAAAAAGTCAACGGTCAGAGCGGACGTCCGGTACACCATACTGGACTTCCGATATGGCAGTAACGGTCAGTTTTTTGATCGTTCGGTACGGTGCGTCCGGTATGACTGATTTTTGCCCGTTGCATTGCTATAAATACCACCTCTTCATGCATTCAAAAGATACACTTCTAAGAGCATTATAGAGAGATTCTTTTGAGATAAAATATTTGATCTTTACTCTTTACTCTTTATTTATCTTTATCAATTTATTTTCTTTGAAATTTTTTTTTATTGATCTTATTTTTGAAAATCATTTCTCTCATCAAAGTTTTTCATTTCTCTTTGTGCTTAACTTATTTATATCTATCTTAAAAGAGAAATATATTTTTGAAGAAGTTCTTGGCATTCACATTGCATAAACTTATTCTAAAACTTTGATTAAATCAAACTTAAAACATCATATTCATCAAAGTTTCTAATTTCTCTCTTAGTACTTAATTTATCACAAATTATTAATTGAAAGAGAGATATACTTTTGAAGAAGAATTTTGCACTTACATTGTATAAATTCTCCTTCTTCATATCAAAACTTTGATTGAGTGAACTAAAACTTGTAAAATCATAATATTCATCAAAGTTTTCTAACATGATATAAACCAAAGTTATTCCTTAGCAATCAGATCTCAGAGAAGATGGATGAACTATATTGACAAATTATTTTCGGATATTGTATTTGTTAGACTCCATCCGTACTTACAAGTTTAACCTTCGTTCTGTATTTTTTTGTGAATTACTTGGACTCTTGTGTTTGAACGCAGGTAAAAACATGAACACAACTGATCATTGTGTTAGTACCATTTTGTCATTATGATGGTTAGCTTCAACCCCATATAACTTTAATATATACCATCATAATTTTCTCAAATGTTATTTTGGTATATTGGCAACTTCTTGTCCAATTTATGATGCTTTTAGTATAATCAATTTTGTTAAAATAACATGTCTATGAAAATGATGTCAACTTATTGGCCCTTTATTTCATGACATTTGAAACATCTATTTTGTTTCATTTCTATTATCTTTTTGACCGTTTTCAATCATGTATAAGTGAATGATTTACTTTTGTATATTGTTAACTTTTTGCTTGCTTGGTCTAAAATGATATAATACAGTAAGTTTTTCTGTATGCTCAGTAAGGATAAGTCCATCTCAGTGTAATCACAACAAACATTGGGTTGATGTAATTTACGAGAATCCAACATAATAATACACTAATATTACCTTCAGAATAATCCAACCTGGACATTGCAGGGGCGATAGACTAGTTTTATGATAAGAGATACTTATTCAAGCAATTCGTTTATGCTACACCTCTAAAAAAAAAATTCAACATATGTTTTTATCCTAAACATAAATTTGTGTTCTGAATCGCGTGCGTTTATCTTGTTTACAAATAAATATGACATGATATCTTGTAAACCTATGAGCGATATTATGATTGTGCTTAAAAGTTATTTTTTTCAGAAAAAATCTATAAATTTACTTTCTACAAAAATAAATTTCATTTATAGATAAAGTAACTACGAATTTTAGAAAAGAACTTAACATACTTTCAAATAGAATCATACCATATGATATGTTGTAGATTAGAACATGTTATCTTATGTGCCATAGCATACTCTTTGTGCACCACTCCTTTTCTTAGGGATTATTCATTCACCTTTTTTAATATACTATTTCACTGAAGAATGAAGAGTCGCTATTTGTGTTCACACAAACATTAATGTCCTTATCTATGTTGAAATAGGTAAAAAGATGCCCCTTGAAAACATTGGTAGGCTACAGTTTAGTTTTTTTTTTGAACATGATAGGTGGTGATGTATCATAGCATCTTTTAAGGATATACCATCTTCTTTCTAATTATTTTCACATCTGAAGACTAGGAACTTATTTGGTACAGCTCAAAATCGAATTAAAATTGAAAACATAGCTGTTATTGGGTCCTATCCATTTAATAAAAGTCAACAATAACGTCTAATTTTTCAATTTTAATCCAATTTTAATCTCTACCAAACACACCCTAGATATTTTGAGGATTTTTAAGATAAAAGAAAAGGTTTTATTATAATCTACGTTACGTACATTTTATTTTATTTTATTTCAATTTTGATCGAACTAGAACACCACGTAAGTACATTTATAGATGCTGAAAAGCAGTAAAAAGATTTTAATCATGGCAATTTAGCCCCTGTTTGACATCCATTAAAATTATAATTTCATTTTTCTCTCTTCTTATCAACTACAGGTCCACACATTCTCCAATAAAATAATATTACACGTAAATTGAAAATAATTACTTTTTTTTTTAATCACACATTTTAAAAAATAAAACTCTATTCCAAAAATTATAATCTCAAATAATGACAAATAATAGGGGCCAAACGGAGGATTCAAGTAAAGTATGTTTGGTTAAGCTTAAATATTATATATTATTAAAATAAGTAATTTTGTTATTTAACAGTAAAATGTGGAAATTACAAGAAAGGTCCACTTTCACATGGTCATTTGTAAAAATGTCCAAAATTTATTCAATGTCCATTTTGCAATATTTTTAACCAAAAGACTCTTGTTAACAATTTATAATTCCACAATAAAGACAAAAATATGCATACGATTAAAATTTTTGTTGGCCAATAAAAATTTGATACATAACATGCCATACTTATTTCAAAAGTATATATGTCAAATCATAATAAATACTATATTTCTCATTGACACATGTATTAAGCCCCCGTTTGGTGCACATTATTTTCAAAAGAATGCATTTTTTTTTGTTGATGTGATGGGAAATATGTGGTTGAAAAAGAAAGAAAAATTATTGATGTAATAAAAAATATTATTTAATTAAATTTTAAAAAAATATTTTATAAAGAAAAGAATTAAAAATAATCTTAACTTGAAAAGAAAATGAAGAAAAAACAAGTGAGGAAAAAAATTAACAGTTGGTCGAAGCTCAAACCGACGGTAATCTGACCAACGGTTTTCTCTCCGAAAATGACGAGAAATCATCATTTTCGATGAGAATAAGGTGCCAAATTCCAAAACAAACATATAAATAACTAATACATCCGATAATTTGCCTAAATAATGAAGAATAAACATTATACATAACAATTTAATCCACAAAATTTTTAAACATAATAAATGAAAAATCAATCTCATAATCACAAAAAAATCTAACGTCGTTGAAGATAATGACCGGGTTGTATGGTGGTCGGCATTGGGTTAACTGTGAGGATGACTTCTTCGACTAGATCTCGACTGTCAGAGATGTGTGAGTAATTTTAAAGTTCTTTTCTTCCTCTACACTCAAATACTTGATTGAAGATGAGAGTATTTTTGAGTTTTGATATTTAGTCCATGTTTGGTACACATTAAACTTTTCATTCTCATTTTTCTACTCATTTTCAATCACTAATTCTTCAATAAAATAATATTTTTCATCACATTAATAACTTTTCATTCCTTTTGAACTACACATTCTTCATCAATCTTTTGTGATTTTAAATATTTTTGTTTTTAATGATCAAAGGCCACTATGAAAATATGATCATGTTAACCGGCCATTTCCTTGTATTCCCTCTAGGAAAAAAAAATGAAACTTTCCCTAAATCCATTTATCTCGTTAAGGGACCACTCTAACCCGACTCGAATTCCGAGTCGTTCCATCCTTAAAACCCAGTTGACTCACCTGATAATGGATTGGGTTTGTTGCACACGCCCGAGTTAAATGTTTCAATGGTCACTGAACTTTACGTAATGTCACGACTTACTCACCGAACTTCATGATGCTTCCCATTAGCCACTGAACTTTATTTCGTCTCACTCCATCACTCATCAGATGGAATCCGTTAGTAGATCTGCTGATGTGGCGGATGAAAAAATGAGGTGTCCAGTTAAATATTGAGTGAAGTGCCAAATCAGCTCCACGTCAGCAATTACATCTTCCAAACAAGACTTAAACAACTAAAGAAAACACCAATTAAAATCCCCAAACCCTAAGGTCGTGAAATCCAATTCTCCCAAATCAATTCCTGACGAGGGCATCAAGCCCATTCAATTATTCTCTCAGGGGAATTCTCTGAATTAAATTTTGATCTTAGAGAGCTCCGTGGTCGTATGTACAGATGGTAAGATTGAAGGTGTGTGCACTGGAATCCGTTCTCCAGTATGATTCAAATTGTGCAAAATGAATCTACATCCACGTCCACACACAGATGGTAAGATTGAAGGTTCTGTCACTGTGGTTAATTTGATCAGTTATAAAATGGAGTCTTAGAAGAAGATATTGGGTTATGGATAAATAATCCGATGGTTCGTTCTTAGGAAAATTTGGTTTATGCAGTTAGTTTGGATGGGAATACTGATGTGTTGTTTGTGAAGGGATTGGATTGGATTGGATTGGATTTGAGGATGGGATGGGATGGGGATGGGGATGGGGATGTAGCTCTAAAATTAATCTTTTAGTAAATTTTGATAAAAAATTGATAAAATATGTGGTTGAAAAGTTGTGAATTCTACGAAATATGTGGTTAAAATTAATTGTTGACTTTAATTTGAGATTTTAATTTAAACCAAACGGGCCAAAAGTACCGACTATAAATTACAAATGTTTATTTTGTTTTTCTTATATACAAGCAAACAATGAAAATAATTTCCTTCCAGTCCCATGCTATTTACACATATGAATTGACATACTTGTTTGGTACAACTTAAAATTCAATTAAAATTGAAAATATGGTCGTTATTGGGTCTCACTCGTCTAATAAAAGTCAACAATAACGATTATTTTTTTAATTTTAATCCTATTTTAATCTTTACCGAATACACCCATAATATGAGTGGAGTGTGACTCATGTTACAATATTGTGGATCTCACTCAACTCTCATCATGTGAACCTCTATGTGTACATCTAGATTAATCCTTTGAATAATTGCATTATCTCTTGTCAATTCAAGTGGCACGTGTGGGACGGTGGACCACTAACGGAATGAAAAAGAACCATGTGCTATCAATGTTCCCCTACTCAAAAGAGAGAGAAAATTAATGGAAACTAGTCATTTTTTAAGAAATACACAATGCAAAGTATTGACACGTTTAATGAAAACCAGTGACGACAATCCCATCGCCCATATAATTGACT
>CAIGRF010040277.1:11684-24313 GCA_903798235.1 Fraxinus ornus | reverse complement strand
TTTGAGATTTTAATTTAAACCAAACGGGCCAAAAGTACTGACTATAAATTACAAATGTTTATTTTGTTTTTCTTATATACAAGCAAACAATGAAAATAATTTCCTTCCAGTCCCATGCTATTTATACCCATATGAATTGACATAGAACTTGTTTGGTACAGTTTAAAATTCAATTAAAATTAAAAATATAGCTGTTATTGGGTTCCACTCGTCTAATAAAAATCAACAATAACAACTAATTTTTCAATTTTAATCCGATTTTAATCTCTACCGAATACACCCATAATATGAGTGGAGTGTGACCCATGCTACAATATTTTGGATCCCACTCAACTCTCATCATGTGAACCTCTATGTGTACATCTAGATTAATCCTTTGAATAATTGCATTATCTCTTGTCAATTCAAGTGGCACGTGTGGGACGGTGGACCACTAACGGAATGAAAAAGAACCATGTGCTATCAATGTTCCCCTACTCAAAAGAGAGAAAATTAATGGAAACTAGTCATTTTTTAAGAATGCATACACAATGCAAAGTATTGACACGTTTAATGAAAACCAGTGACGACAATCCCATCGCACATATAATTGACTCTTTTTGGAATTTCTATTTCTAAAATTGACACCTGTTCCTGTTAAAACATTTACGAGGACACAAAATTCACACGCATGCAAAATTTTATAAAAACTTTTACAAAATTCAAGCTTTGCTAAGCATGATCGACGGTTCACGTACCCAATACAGTAGCGAGTGTAGCTCCAAATGAAAAATATTTTTCTAGGATAACATGTGACGGTCCTTTTTAACGTGCACCGTCTTATCACCATACGTTAATTTCCTTTATTCGGCAAGTCATATTTTATACGTCGATCGTGCTACACTTACAAAATTTTTACAGAATTACACTTGTCAAGATTGGTCCCAGCCCTATTTGGTCAGAAAACTGCCGAAGGTGCTGCCGACGCATGTAAAAATTCTGCAAACTATAACCCTCTACATATGGCTATTTCCATGTTTATATACTCCTGAAAATCACACATCTCTGTTCCTTTTGTGCTTTGCCGGCGCTCACGAAACCCTAGCTTTCTCTCTCTATCTCTTTCTCTTTCTACATACATATAACATATATTGTGCAACTATATTCTACAATCTCTTGGTGGTTGGCATGATTAGTTATTGAATCTAATAGGTAAAGTTCTTCCGATTTTATATCATCATTGATTCATTTCCCGCTTAATGCTTTTTACTTGTTAGTTTGCAATTTAATTTCGTTTCATGCCCAATTTAATGTTTTATCCGAAATCACGCATGTTTCATGTAGACCATTAGTAAAATTTGGGCCGGTTTTGTTGATTGAGCGGTGAATTTTACTTTTTTCTTTAGTTTTGCTCAGATGCTACAGCTGTTTTCAGCTGAGTGTCCAGTTCCGCTTATTTATTTCTGTACCTGGGTCAATCTTAATTCCGAAACTCTTTATCTGTTAAATCTGAAGTTTTTGTTGCGTGTGTATGCCGGCGTCACGTAATATATCTTGTTTGGTTTACATGAGCCTATCTTTTTTCTTAGTTCTGTGCAGATTCTGAAGGTGTTGTGAGCTGAATTTCCAATTTCAGCTATTTAGTTCTGTATCTGGGTTAATTTTAGTTCCGAAACTCTTTTATCTGTTAAAAAATTTAAAATTTTTGTTTTTCATTGTGTGTATGTACATATGCCTGACATATCTTGTTTGGTAGTTATGTGAATTAGTTGTTTTTTTTTCTTCCAATTATTTCTTGATTCTGGAGGGAAGTTTGAAGCCTGTTAATTCCGCTAGGATTTCCTGAAAAAATCAGCTCAACCTGTTACTGTAAGGTAAGTTCTAGAAATTCTCGTCTTTTTGTTGACGTAAATTTTCCCATCTAAATTTACAGTTTCAAAAAGTTGTCCTGAATGTGGTTTCAAGTTGATAATAGTTTTTTTCTTTTTTCCTTCTAAAAAGATGGATAAAGGTTCTCCTTCTACTTTTTTGTGGCTTTGATATTTCTTTATTGTCAATGCTTTCTCCATTCAGCTGTATTTCGTCCTGTTTTTTCAACATTTTGATTGTACAAGTATATCCTAATTTGTTTAATACATTATTACAATAGTTGGGTTTTACCAGTATCCATTCTCTCATTGTTGGGAATACTATGAACTTGGATAATTGCTTCTGTTAGCTGTTTTCTGGATGGTCTTTTGATTACAGTGAACTTATATTATTACTGACCATTTCATACTTGTTTACATAGTTAGGAAATTTAGACTAATTCAATGTGTTTGTGCTGAATTGCATAACTCTGGAGTTGCCAATGGCAATTTTTTTAATACTGGACTAGGCCACATTAGAATTTCTGTTAAGCATGAGATTGTTGTCACTCATATGCAATGATTAACTATCCTGTTTGGGAATGAAAGAACATGTGTTTTCTTTTTCCTTTGGTCTTATAATTTTGATGGAGCTCACTTATTTACACCTTGTTTGGTAACTCTAAAAAATCTGATCAAAATCTAAGTCAAAATCAACCATTAATTTTAACCACGCATTTTATAGGACCCACAACTTTTCAACTACACATTCCATCATCTTTTAACAAAATCTGCTAAAAATCTAATTTTAATCTCTATCAAACAGGGCTTAATTCCCCCACCTTGAAATGAAAAAAGGAAAAAGAAAATGTTTGTCTGCCATTAGTTACTGTTCCTGTTAACCATAGGTTCCTCACTGACGATTTGGGATATCAGCAGAAGCTATTGCCTCGATTACAAGAACGAAACTGTATTCTTAGTGTATGCTTTCCCTTCTGAGAATCCATGTATAAACTCTTTTGGGCGTGCAGATCTCTGTACTGATTGTTATGTACTGAACTTCCGTTACTTCCCTAATCACAGTAGGATATTCTCATACATTGACAAATTTGCACAGAGAAGAATGTGATTGATGTGGATTTCACAATGGTGTTGACTAGTGATAGTATATTGGAAAGAACAATAATGTCCCTGTTACAATTGAAGCCAATATTTTGGATGTAACAACACAGTTTTATCATTTATGTTTAATAAGTAAAATAGTTCACCAATCAAACACATTTTTGAAAAGATCTACAGGCTAACTTGGTATTTGTACGGCTTCTGCTGCTGTTATATTTGGCTAACAGAATTTAAAACAGTGAAATCCTAACTTCCGTGTTGGAGTTGTAGATGCATTTAATAGATTTCATTGGCACGTACAGCATTACTTCTTTTCTAACTTTTCGATTTACATTTATTTACCTTCTTCTATTTTATCTGCACTTTGAAGTTTCCATTATTAATATTGACATGAAGCATTACATTCTGCAAAAATGTTTTGGTAGTATAATGAATAACTTATTTCCTTGTTAAGAAATGTTGCAATCTTTTGTTATGTTGCATTATTTGAACTTATGGTCGCAATCATTTCTTATCAATAATGTGATCCTCATGGAACAGGATGACCGACTGCCATAATATACTGAAGGAATGCGAACTTGTGTAAATTTATCACCCGTTATTGCTGCTAATTAGTGGAACTTCAGATCACATTTTATAGTAAATGGATCGCTGTGATACTTCGGGATTCGTGAGTGGGGGTTGTTTGTACTCTTTTAGAGTCACTTAACCGTAGTTTTGTCACTAATTTCTGTAAGCCCGGATGACAGGCAGACTGTTCTTTGCAACTGAGTTTTGGTTTAATAAGTGTTGTCTCTTTTAGCTATTGGTCATGGATGCTAGATTCCACAATCAGGGTTTTGCTGCTAACCTTGTATCTAATGCATTCAAGAATCCGAGCAATTCCATCCAAAATGGAGGACCTGGACCTGGACCTGGAGGCATTTGTTATGCTGATAGGATCTTACAACTTGATTCGCCTGCTTTTCCAACTGCTCCTAAGGAAATCAAGCGTAAGTGGAGCCTGATAAATGGATCTCTGGACCAGCAAATTAGATCTCCAATATGTCTCCAGCTGGGCAGTTCTTCAGACAGTAAAGGCAGCACAGTGACTGCGTGCACCTCATTACCTTCAGCTAAAGAAACTGAAGGAGAGTCCACAATGGATCTAGAACTGGATTTCACTCTCCATCTTGGTCGTGAGAAGTCGCAAAGTCCAAAACTATCAGCCAGCCACAATTTGAAATCACTTGATGCATGTCCTAAGGTTGATTTGGAGTTGAGCCTTTCCAGTGGACCTGCTGAATCTGATATCACAAATGTTCATCGAAGTTCCACTGCACCAAAAAGTATCCTCAAAATGCCGGTTGGTGATGGAGCTTTAAATATACATAAAGGATCGACAGGAAGTCCTATTTATCCACTGCAGACTGCTCCAGACATGGAAACAAACTACTTTCTGAACAAGGCTTTAAGGCAAACTAAGTCAGCAACAGTTGTAAACGATATCTCGTCAAGTGTTGTAAGAACACCAAAAAGCTCAGTCACCTGTATTTCCGGGATAACACAGCCACAACAGCAGCGTAGTAGTATTACTAAACAGTGTCAGGTTCAGGGATGTTCGAAGGGAGCAAGAGGTGCTTCTGGTCTCTGTATAGCTCATGGTGGTGGTCGAAGGTGTCAGCGACCTGGTTGCCATAAAGGAGCCGAGGGTCGAACTGCATTCTGCAAGGCTCATGGTGGTGGCCGACGTTGCGAATTTTTAGGATGTACAAAAAGTGCAGAAGGATGTACGGACTTTTGCATAGCTCATGGCGGTGGCCGGCGTTGCAGCCATGAGGGTTGCAATCGTGCAGCCAGAGGGAAATCTGGATTATGCATTCGACATGGCGGTGGCAAGAGATGCCTGATAAAGAACTGCACAAAGAGTGCTGAAGGCCTCTCTGGCCTTTGCATATCACATGGAGGTGGCCGCCGATGTCAGTATCCCGAATGCACTAAAGGGGCTCAGGGAAGCACAATGTTTTGCAAGGCTCATGGAGGTGGCAAACGCTGCACATTTTTAGGTTGCAACAAGGGTGCGGAAGGAAGCACACGTTTCTGCAAGGGCCATGGTGGAGGGAAGCGCTGTACATTCCAAGTTGGGGTTTGCCCAAAGAGTGTACATGGAGGGACCCTTTTCTGTGTAGCACACGGGGGTGGCAAAAGGTGTGCTGTCCCAGATTGCACAAAGAGCGCCAGGGGGCGTACTGACTTTTGTGTCCGTCATGGTGGGGGCAAGAGGTGTAAATTTGAAGGGTGTGAAAAAAGTGCTCAAGGCAGCACTGATTTCTGCAAGGCCCATGGTGGAGGAAAGATATGCTCTTGGGGTCAGCCTGGTTCTGAATTTGGCAAAAGTTACAGCCCCTGTAACTCATTTGCCAGGGGGAAGACTGGTCTCTGCACATCTCACAGTGCCCTGGTTAAGGACAAATGGATTTACAGTGGTGCCACTATAGGATCTGTCCTCCCGGAGTCCAAGTCCAACCAACCTGCTAAGATGAATGGTATTTTAACTGCTGAGGACGAGAGTGTTGAAATCAGAAAGATCGAAGATAGTGTTGTGACTTCTGCCAACATTTGGAATTACCATGCTCTTCAGCAAGCTCATCTGCATATTGGACGCGACCCATCTCTGGGTACAATCCCAGAAGGAAGGGTGCATGGAGGAAATTTGATGGCAATGTTTGTGGGCAGTTCTGGTATTCAGCCTCACTAGCCTTAGAGACATGGTCGGTCAGCCTGCAAAATCTTTCAGGACACATCAAACCATGATGTAAGAAAGATGTGTTATCCAGTTTTTCTAATTTGGTTTTAAAAGCACAGTTTCTGTGCATGTACTTGTGTGTGTTTTGCATTTCATGTCTGTTTAGTGATTTGAATATGAGAAACTCTTCTCTCCTATTTTTTATTTAAGGAAGTCTTCTTACCATTAAGCTTGTGTGACAATAAGGAGAAGTCAGGTAGGTTGGTTAGCTTTCTGAGAAAGCGTCATCCTTTTTTTTTCTTTTCATGTAAAGAGTTTTGCTTTTCTTCCATCAAGGTTTTCATTATGTCTTGTTTCGAGGCAATTGATATTTTGTTATAAAATAATGTTTCTGGCTCGGTGCATTCCCTCCATAATGAAGCTTATCAGTTTTCTATTTGCTCTGTTTTTTGCCATTTTCATATATTAAAACTTACTCGGAAGGTTATAGCATTCTTATTTGTATTTAGAGATCTTGATCAAAGAAACAGGTTTTGGGTAAATATTATCCTATAAATCATGATGATGTAAGTGCTAGCGTAATATGTACTTGAGATCCCCACCCCCCACACACCTTTTTTTTTTTTTTTTTGGTGCCTAAGGATTTCTTATTGCTAAAGAGTTCATCACTCGCTGTGCTGAAAATTCTGATGAAATATTTCAGGCAATGGGAAATGAAACTCTAGGAGTTGTTTTCTTTTCTTCTTGAAGCATTAACTATTTTACATTAAGCTCTAGAAATGGAAACGTGTTGGGTAAATTCTTGCAGTGAAGATCTTCGTGAAGCAAAGGATGTTTAGGTTCTGTGATCTTGTGGCCATTTTATGACAAGTGAATGAGAAATGTTTTTACGTAATTTTTGGATTCATCATTCACTTCACAAGTGCTACTCAGAAAATTTGAATACATTCTTGGTTAATGCTTAAAAGTGCAATTTTCAGTCAACAGTGTTTTAGATGAATGACACCATTTTTCTGAGTTGAAACTGTGCAATACTCAGCAAAGCCCCTGCACCCCTATGATGATTTTAGGCAAAATCTTTTGTTATAGAGGTCAAAACGGTTGTTTTCTTATTTTACATAAGAGATTATTTTAGTGATTTGGTTAATTCTGGATTTTTGAGATATTATCACACGTCAGGGTTTATTTCTGGCTTTATTAAATCAGGTGTCATCTAGGGTAGGGCACACATCTACCAGTGTGAACATTAAAAAATTTCATGGGATTGTTTTCTCCGATTCTCTGAACTTTGGAATGAATGTTATCTTTCTCTATTATTCTCAATTGAATCAACACAGAAGTAGAAGGTTGTCCCTTTGTTCATGTGTTGCCTTTTATGCACACCCTGTGCATTAGATTGGAACCAGTTTCCGATTGTCTATTTCTCTTACGAAATTGAATTGCACTATGGGAGAAAATGTTGCCCAAGATAGGGAAGAGAGAACTTGTTTTTTCTTAATGGTTTTGATTTGTATATGGGCCAGAAACTTTCTATTGAATTCTTGCTGGGAATACAAGGTCAGAGCACGATGGATTCACGAGTCCACAAGTCATCGAGTTTTATTTTACATTTAATGGTAAAATTTTTGAAATTGCGTTTTTTACATTTTTTTAGTCTTTATAAGCATGCAGTGCTACGTAGATAGCATTTGCCTCTCTCATAGAGCCTCCTGTTTGAATTTGGCCATCTTTGACAGGTTTTCCACTGCTTCAACTAAATAATCGAGTCGAGCCACAAACTCCACAAGTAATGATGTAAAAGTTGCAAGTGACAGTGTAGCAGTGCTCTGCAGCGCCTGCATCCTGGGTATGAAGTCTGAGCTAAAACCTCCCTCATTTTCAAAAGCATCAACTTCCCTCGATGGCCAAGAATAGAGCCTACTTCTCGATTGCTTCTTCATCATCTCATGGTAAGATTCTCTCTGCAATTCTGCTGTTGCATAGTTTGGTTGGGATGGCAGATTATAGTTTTGCTCAATACATTTATTATCAGGCTCAACCAGTTGGATTGAGAGGTCAGGAAAGGTGGAAGGGATGGCATGAGAGACCTTCGATGAATTATCCGACGGCTCATTAGCAGATGTAAGGAGGTATGAGTGTACTTTGATTTCCCTTTGGAGTCTTTCTATTGAGCTATGGACCCTTTTCAGTTGGGAAGGTTTGAGGCTTCTCCTCATATTACATATATCTTTGCCAAGATATCTGATTAGCTCAGTAGCATCACTTGTGGCCTCTTGGATCTCTTCCTGGAATGTGATTCTAAGATTATGCGGGGCCTAAAAGACAATGGAAATTGAGACGTCAGCTCATACATTATTTATAATTTGATCAAAGGTCTGATGCGTGAAACTGTCATAGAGGTTACGATGAGATTTGAACTCAATGTTCTTGTATCGTTTATCCCAGTATACCATGTTGAATTCTCTCTAGAGAAGAGGAAGAATTTCATCTCTAATCCTATACATGTAGGCTAAATACAATTTTTAGTTAAAGGCCCCACATGTGAAATTTTCATAAAAGAGTGACCCAGAGAATATTTGGACACACAATTCTTGTTTGTCTTGATACTATGCTGAACTTCATCAAAAAGAATATATTCGTTATGATACGAGAAGAATATTTGGACACGCAATCCTTGTTTGTGACAACAAATGAAAAAATAGTCGTGCTTTCAAAATTGTACATATCAAGATCCAAAAAAAAGGGAAAAAAAATTACTCTGTATGCACATGAGGGAGCTCATCGAAGATATGGATATAAATAACTAAATTTCATTGATCTTAAAACAGTTTTAAGTTTTTAGAGGAGTATCATTCTTGTGCAGACACTACTATGGTTTCTTAAGAAGGGTACTGGTTCTTGCGTTGGGATATTCAATAAAAGTTTAAATTCGTAGAAATTATAGCATTAACAGAGAAGAAAGGTACCTGAATTTCTGAGTGAAGTATACCATGAAGCGCCATAACCTCGTATGCACAGTATCTCAAAACTGCACCCACCTTCACGTACTCTAACCACGGATAAAAGAAATGGTGAAACCTGCCATGTGGTGGCTCCCATTTTGCTGAATTGCCCTAATGCACAAAACCAGAAAGAAGATGAAATAATCTTTGCGACTTTCTTGACCCAATTCAATATTTTGCGTATTTAAAATTTCGTATATGTTAGGTAAGCAGTACTCTGAACATAGGATACTCAATTCAATATTTTATGTTTTTGAAGCTAGATATGTTTGGTTAGTAGCGCTGAAAACAAGGTGGGTGTAGTAAGGTTAGATTGGGGTCTAAAGAGAAATGAAATGAACTAAATACCACTGGAGTCTGAAAATTCTACACGCAGATCAGAATCGAGAGGTTTTCGTGCAGTCCTGCTTGGTTCCTTTTATGCTTCAGGAAAAAATTGTAAAGCATAATTGTTCTGTAATCTTTCTGGAAACAGTCAATTTTAACTAGAACCGGCTAGTTTGGTTTGGTTCTGGATAAAAGTGCTCAACTCTTAATTAAACTTCCCTTTCCTCGCTAATACTTTCAGTACTGCATACAAGCCTTTAAGGCTGTGAAGAAAGGAGAAAAGATTTCTATATATTATCTTGATTGAAGATAATTAGTACCAAGGATTCAAATTTGGCAGAGGAGTTCAATGTGGATCTGCATTTTTTATATGCAGGTTCATCAGGAAACTCATCCAAGACAGTCTTTGAGAATTCTGAATGTTCTGATCCATCATCTTCCAAGTACTTCTTCACACATTCTGCGATAAACCAAATGGTTTTAACATTACATAAAATGGATCTACCAAACAAGCCATAAAGGGTTGATGCATTCGTATTATTAGAATACCTTCAAGTGCATCAGCCACTGAATTGAAGTTGTCGACAAGTTCTTTGTGTAACTGTTCCCCAGCCCATATAGGGAAAATGAATACATTTACTGCTACTGCTATGATCCCTCCAATGGCAATTGAGTAAAGTCGATCCATGGCAGTTCTGATCGGGTTCCCCATTCGATAGCCGGAGACAATGATCAAGCAGTAGGTGAAAAGTATAACTCGAAATCCAGTCTCATAGGGCACAAAGGATGGCAATAACTTCATGAATGATGTTACAGCCCCTGCAAAATGTTAAACCAAGTTTCTCCTTAGTCATGAGTTTGCCTTTGGTGGTGGTAATGCTGGTGGTTGGGAGTGTTGGTTTCTGTGGACCTTAACTATATCGTTCACTTTTCCTCGATTGTAAGTATGGGGTTTCGAGAACCGGAATTGATCTCTGGTGTGAGACTGAACATGGAGGTGTGAGATTTTCCTTGTAAAATTATTTCTCCAAATTGGTGAAAAAATCTACAACGGTGAGTGGTCATATCTACCAATTTGAGAGGGAACTACTACTATAAATCTGTGTTTGTGTGGGAGTTTATGTTTTTGTTTGATCATTATTGCTGTCCATAACCGTATTAAATTAAGAAATTGAATTGCTGGTTTTGATTGAAAAGGAAAATAATGAGTTTGTTTCTGTCCTACCAACAGTGAAGATGCTCAGACCAATTACAATAGGCTCCGCAATCCTTCCAATGCTCAAAGCTAACTGAGCGATAGCAATGGCTAAGATTCCCGCGACTATGGTACCAAATGCTCGGTTGAATCCTCGACTGAATGTGGCACCTTCATAGACATAAAGATTGATGATGCATAGCTATTCATTTACATTGAACCACCTTGTCTAAAAAGTTATGCAATTAGAGATAGAACAATTTATTTATGTGAATTCTATAGACATACCGACGGTATATTCAGACATGATGGCAACAGTGAGGATGGCCCAGACAATATTGATGCCAAAAACTTGATAGGGTGCTTGGCATAGTATTAGAAGTGATACAAGAAGAACTGCAAACCCCATTTTAAGTGAGAATAATACTCTGTTGATATCTTCTTTGGCAAATTTCCAGACACTCAAAATCCATTCTTTGCATGAAAAGCTTGGCTTGCTAGATTTGTTCTTAGTTTCTTGCTGTTTAGAAGGGATATTAATCTCAATACTACCTTTTTTCCCACTCATTTCCAATGATGAATTCTTATTCAATCGATAATGGGATCGGATAAGGTTATATATGTTGTGTGTCTCAGGTCTCTCTTGTTTGCAGTATGAGTCGAGTTTAGAATGTCACGAAACAGTTGATACCAGGAAGAAATCCTACGGAAGGGGTCGGGCCTTCTGAAAGGGAAACAAGGGATTTCAACAAGGTTGGCTGGCAAAGAAGTTAAGAGAAGGTGCCAGGAATTTAAAGAAGAGGATTTGGTTAAGAGGTTGATGCAATGGGAGAAGAAAGAATATCTTGTAAAGATATGATAAATAGAGAAAAAAAAGAATAAAATGGCAATAATACAAGGAAAGATAACTTGGGATAAAAGATGCTTAACTTCAATAATATTGAATGGGTAGTAATTTGGAATCTAAAAGAAAATGCAAGAGAGTATGGAGCCTTCCTTAGATTCATATTCATTTTGACAGCCTTCTCACGTAGGGGGTGGAGCTCGCAATTTTAAAAATCACGGGCCCCACCTCCTATGTGAGGGCTGTGAAACTAAGTGTACACCAATATTTTTCATGTTTTCCTTCCCATCCTTCAATATTAGCGTCTTGTTCAATTAGAAAGAATCCAAATGACCAAAAAAAATAAATAAATAAACATCAATTGCCTCTATTTATAAATGAAGAATAATATAAATACTTCATGATTTGACAAATGCTTTTGACTGCACGTACAATGAAAATATAGAATAAATTCTTACTCGTTATTGTTAATTAAGGAAATTAGTTTTTACGATGAAATTATGGTTTTGTCATTTTTTGGTGCGCTGTAAACAACTAGAATCGATTCTTCTAGCTTCCAATTTCCTGCTTATTGGTATTTAATATTTATTATTTCCCTTTTTTTTGGGGGTGGGGTCCTTGGGTTGGGGTTTTGTTTGTCCTGTATTAAGTCCTTGTTTGGTTTAATTAAAATTTTTGATTTCATTTTCATGGAAAATGTCCATTTTCCACCGAGTTTTTAAGTTTTAGGTATTTGATTTGACATTTTTTTTTCAAGATATTTTATCAAAATTTGGTCATGTTACTCAAATATTAGGAAAACATTTTCTTTATGGAAATAGATTTTTATTTTTTAGGCAATTCACGCTTCTCAAAAATTCGTTTATGAAAAATTACCAACATTTTCTAGGTTGAAAATTAATGGCTCATTTGGCACGATTTTTGCTTTTGCTTCTTGTAAAAGAGCTTTTGAATGAAGTTAACTTGATTTTTATTTGAAAACTAATTTTTAAAAGCACTTCCTATTTTAGAAGTGTTTTTAGAGAAATCAACATTGGACCAACATCTAAATTTTTTTCTAACCAGAAGAGGTACTTTCATAAAATTAGTTATAAACGAGTCTAAAACTATCAAAAGCTCCTTTTTAACTTCTAAAAATTCATGTCACACATGCTATAAACCAATCAAACGGACCTTTAATTGACAATTTTCGTGAAAATAAATTCTAGTCCATGCAAGTTCCATGTTTGCAATTATACACTCCCTTAGATTTTTAATAAATTATGATAAAATGTGTGAGACCTAGATTAAATTTGAGTGGGGGCGAGATTAGGGGCGGAGCCACCTGTCGAAATAGAGGGGTCAAAAGTTGAAGGGGTGAGGGCCTATGGGGGCCCCAAATTTTTTTTTTTAAGAGTTGTTGAATAGTTTAGATTTAGTTGTATTTTTCCAACTAGTTCATGCTATATAGGCCATGAACAAAGCCTCACCCTGCATCAAACCCACAAATATATTCACTCTGACAATGCAACAGTTTTTGCAATCACAGGTGGTCAAAATGAGATTTACATAACATACCAATTCTTCAACAATATTAGCCACCTGAACT
>CAIGRF010040162.1:0-24411 GCA_903798235.1 Fraxinus ornus | reverse complement strand
TTTTATTTTCACAATTTAATAATGGATTCTAGCGCATCTTTAACTTCCATTTTTGAGTGTAAATTTAATGAGTCTTGCTTATGAAAAACTATTGAGAAATGCAAAAGGAATATTAGTAAAATTGAAACTTAGTATGACATAGCTTCATTTGAAATTGTATATCTCTGTATACGTGTTGATTCTTAAGATGTGTTTTTAACAATCTACTTGTTCCTACTTACAAAATAGGAAAATACAGAGACTTAAAATTACCTGAGAATAGAGATAGAAAACAGTACTAAATTAGATGTCCAATTTGATAAATTCTATTCAATTTCCGTCCAATGTCATAAATTTTAGTCATTTTTGTGTTTTTGCATGTCTTTACAATATATACTATCTCCAATCAATGGTATTCTGTCACAATCACTCAATTTCCAAATTATCGATATATCAAAGATTTTGTAGAGCTGATAGATGCAGATGAACAAGCCTTTTTATTGAGCAGTAACTTCCATGGATTTATATATGGATTGATGTATAGAGAAGAAGAAAAACAACAATTCAACAGTAAATTAGTCCATGAATTCATAATGAAACCGGTAGATTGTGGAAAAAACAATGAAATTTGGGTTAAATTGAATGATCATTTGGCACGCTTCAATCTACAAGAGTTTTGCCTTATCACAGGCTTACTATGACATAATATCAGATAATCTAAATTCTAAACTACAACAGTAATAAACTTAGAAACCAGCATTTCAATGGTACAAAGAAAATTACCATGGCAATGCTTTTTGAAGCATTTCATCTGTGTGAGCATCGAGAAGATAAATTTAAACTGGGTTGGTTATGTTGGTAGAGTGTATGTTGATGTCTACGGGAAGAAATATTGATTATAAAACTCTAAGCATGGTGGAGGATCTCAACAACTTAATTTAATATTCCTGGGGACGCACAACATACTTTGTTTTATTAAATTCATTGCAACAATCTCACCTTCAAATACTACACAAGATGCAACAGAATCAAGAAAATGAATGTAAATATACATTGCATGGATATCCACTTACATTCCCGATATTTCCTCCTACTCCTATTGATATTTTGTCTATTCTTATATTTTACAGCTATAGAGTTTATATATAGTATTTAATCTTTATATTAATTCTCTTTTAGTATTGGATATACGATCCTTTTCCCCGAATTGGAGCAAAATTAGGATGCTGTAGATACAAAACAGCACAGACTCCAAGAATGCATAGATGGAAGCCCAATAAATTATTGACAGAACAAACAGTTAAAAAAAATACTTGGCTACGAAAAATGTATTTTCATTATTTCATTATATCTCTTTATTGCATTAAACTATGCATTTAATTATATATTTTTAAAGTAATCCCTATTTAATTATATAGTTTTAAAATAATCTCAGATTCAAGTAATTGCAATTTTAGAACCGGATGAAGAAGAGTTAGGAAGAGTGTGGTATACCACACTTTCTTTACCACATGACAATGAACATGATATACTAGATCACATTGTTAGAGGAGAGATAAACAATGTAGCACACTGAAGTGATAGTGATACTCATCCTACAACACATACACATACTTTAGTTGGAGTTGGCCAAAGTTCTTCCAGTCAATGCAATTATGTCACTAGACAAGAAATTGAAGACACGTTGAACATACATAGACAACATACTAAAGAAGACATGGAGGCTATACTCAATGTACATAGAGAACATGTAGCATCAGCTGTATCAAATTTATGCAACACCTTCAAAATGGACATCATTGATTAATCAAAAAATCACTACGAAGCAATTCTTCAAAACCAACAAGAATTGTTTCAACAGCAGCAGAACTGGCAACAAGAACACTTCCAACAACAACAATAGTCGCAACAACAGCAGTACGAAGACATAAAATCAAGCATGAAAACTTACTTCAATACCAATTTTGCTTCTATAACATCATATATCAGTGAAGAAAATAACAACGTATTGAATAAGTTATCAGAGTGGTAATCCAACATGCAAACTGCTATAACTTGCGTTCAAGAAGATGTTTCTCTTCATAGAAGTTCAACATCTCAACATGTTGAAAGATTCACAAAAGGAGGAAAAGGTAAAGGAAAAGAAATACAATTTTTAAAGAGTTTTCTCTTAGAAGACTACCCTATGGAGAGATACACAAAAATTAGAGATTGGATAATAAAAAATTCATCCACGTAAAAATCTAAATAACTTAACTATTATAATTTTACTTCTATATATTTCGACTAATTTAAATTATGTTATGCAGTGCGTATTGGGATGATAGAATGGGAAATTTGCACAAACGAGATATACTGAAAGCTATAATGGATATAACACAAAACATCAATATTAAAGTTAGTAAACTTCATTCATTCTACAATATTTTATTACATACTTACTATATTTAATTTACATTTATTTATCACTAGAATCTTGAAGAGGAGTTCACATTGTTGAGACGACTTATCAACGACGGTTCCAGCCTTGTTTCAAAAGAGTATGCAATTTTAGATTTCGGCTTCGAAATTGAATGCGCTAACCATTGTACAATGAAGAAAAGCATAAAAGAAGGAACTACAAGCAAAGATCAATATTTTCTTGATACCCGACGTTTAGAAGAATACGTAATTGGCAGTGTACCAATGGTTGGTAGACTATGGATAACATGCAATTCTCTATTGATTCCACGTGAACATGCAGGCAGTAACTGGTACCTCTTCCATATAAATTTCCATGAGTGAAAATTTAGGATATATGATTGTAGCAACACTATTCATACACCACAAGAAGTCATGTAATGCGCCAATCTAGTATTAAATGTCGTCCAATATTTGTTACTATCTTCATCATTTTTTATCAGCACATATATAAATAAAAATAGAAACAAAAGAATGTAAGTAGAAATCGTACCTTACTTACCATGTGCAAATAATGGGTAAGTAATATATCTATTCTTTATTACAATATTTCGTTTTCATTTATATTGTTTATGTAATCTAATTTACACCATTTTCTTCATAGGCCAAACTGTCCAAATTTTTTGCTGAAATATATAGAATGGTTGATTCTTGAATATCTAATAGAACCAATTTCTTCAGACAGAATGCCGATGTATAGACGAATGGCAGTTGATATTTGCTGGAATAAATACTTTGTATCTCCTCCTTCGTGATTCTGGTTATGCAAAAGCATGTAGCATTCAAGCTGCAAACACAAAGGTAAATGCTTAAATATTTTCAAGTATACGAGTAAAATAACTAAGAAAACTTCATAATATCTAGCGAGTTGCATAACCTAATTTTTGATTATTCTCATATTGGTGTCGATTGTTATTACTGTCATTTGATTTTGCAAGCTTTGATTCTTCTAAACTTAAATTTTTCAATTTGTTATAGGATCAAACTTCTTTCAACATAATAAAATCTTTTGAAAATTAATTTCATATTTCAAATCAGCAGTACATAGTGGCTAAAGTACGTAACTCAAATTGCCTTATCTTGCATCCTTTCGTCTTCTCCTTTTATAAATTTGTTTCCACTACCTTTCTCACAATGATTCTATCATTTTTCTCTTCATAGACAACAAACAGTAATAAATATAACACCACAATTGATGAAAGTATCAGTCTACCTCACCAACCGTTCAAAGAAGTTCTCTACTAATGAGCTTAAACAAAAATCAGATCTACATTGCTTTTTAATTACAGATGATACTCAAGACCCTGAAGAAAATGTACAACAGTTGGGGCATGAAAAGCACTGGTCTCTCAATGATGAAGGTATGGGCTTCTTTTATTCTATTAGATCAAAAGAAGTTGAAGATGAAAACATAGCTTTGTTTTTGAGTTTAAATTTAGTTGATTTTTTTGTTGATATATATATATATATGTGTGTGTGTGTGTGTGTGTGTGTGTGTGTGTGTGTGTTTGTGGGTGTGTAGCTGTAGCTTTGCTGAGATTTAAAGAAGGAGCGGAGAGCGATCCATATGGGGCTTTATCAGATTGGAATGAAGAAGTTGAAGTGGAAAATCCATGTTCCTGGTTTGGCTTTTAGTGCTCAAATGGACATGTCTAAAATCCTATTTTTCATTGTCCTTTCTGAATTAGAATTCTATGTTTTTGAATCTTCCTTCTAATTCGCTTGTGTTCTATGATTTGATTGTCATATGTTAAGCAGACTTACATGAATGAATCACATATGAGAAGGCAACAAATATACTTACTTAGGGAGGTTAAGTTTTCCTTCACTGGGGAAAAAGTGGCAATTTAGCAACTGATGTTTCATGTAACATTCTTGGTATGGTAACATTAGGGGGTCACAAGAATCTTGCATATCTTAAGAGATTAGCAATGATCTCCGCCTTAACTGAAACTTGGAGCTCCCCCAATTTGAGTAAGTCTCCAATTCAAAAGCAAGACCTTCTATTGTTTGTGTTCTCCTCCTATCCAATTGGGGTGGGGCATAATTAAGTAGATAAATGAAAATTTACCACATTGAAAAGGTAAAAGAAATTAGTTTTTGGAACTCTTTCAGGTTCTGAAACAGCTCTGCAGTGCTTGATTTTGTCAAAAGTGTCATAAACCAAAGTATATGTGAAGTATCCTTTTTGTTGGCCCTGGGGCAAAGCTTAGGGATCATGTAATGGACTAAGAATGTAGCTGGTCTTTCTTGGAGGGATTGTTGGCGAAAATGATTTGTTGTTGGGATTGTTGGCACTGCTAAAATCTACCTGATACTTTGTCTGAAAAGAGATGAATATGTTCTAAGGGTTAATTGAATTATGCCTAAAATATGAAAATGCCACCGATTCTTTTTCATTCTTGTAAAAATTGCACTATATAATACTTTTTAAAAGCACCTACTATTACAGGCTTTTCTATTTACTAATTACTAGGTTGAGCTTGTTTTGGGTAAATTTCCTCTCAATTTTTGAACTAGCATGTTTTCCACACTTCAATGTTCAACTTTAAATACGCTATTGATATGCATAACATTGATGCTAATATAAGAACTTTCTGGTTATTATCTGAAGTCATTTTCTTGCGGGAACCTGAAAGATCTATGTCTGAGAGGCACTCTAGCTCCGGATCTCGGAAATCTGGTTCATGTGCAATCTATGTAAGTTACACTAAATTGGTTCCTGTTTGGATAATATCTGCAATCCCATTCTTGTTGTCTCAAGAAAGTAACTTCTATATTTCCAAATGTACATTGTACATGATTTTGATTTATCTTAACCTACTTTACAGAATTTTACGCAACAATTCTTTCTCTGGTCTCATTCCAAAAAAGATCGCTAAGTTGAACGAATTAGAAGTATTGGACCTAGGATATAATAACTTCAGTAGACAACTTCCATATCATTTTATCAATAATTTCTCAATAGTAGTTCTGTAAGTCTACAATACAAGCACCTTACTTAACACTGAAACGAATTATTTGTGCTCTCCATAATAGACATTTTCTGCGTGATACAGTTTACTAGACAATAATGAGCTTCTTGGCCATCAATTTACTTCAACTTCCATTATATGATTTAAAATATCATTCTATTTTAGTAATACTACAATTTGGACCAAAATATTGACGTGCTTTCTCAAAATCAGTGGAATACTCTCGTCTTTGGTTGTGATAGAAGTTTGAAATCCCTTGGTCTTGTTGCTTGTCCAACACTTATTAATACCTCATTAGTACCTGTAGCACATCACTGTAGATATCTTGAATCTCTATATTTAAATTCAAAGTGTATCCGTAGCAAAGACTTGGTTTCTGTAACCAAAGGATGCCGAAATCTCTGAAGCTAGATTGTGAAAACATTGAAGATAGGACTTTGCAAACCGTTAGAAGTTTTTGTTCGTTGTTGGAGTTATTGTCTCTTTACAGATGTGGAAAATTAACACAAGTTATTATCCTATGTTACTTCAGAAACATGGAATCCCTGTCCCTTTCAGCATACTAATGCTATCAGTCTACATATTATATTCTCCTCTATACCCTCTCCTATGAATTACAAAAGCTTTGATTATATGCATTTTATGTCAATGTGCCTGTGTTGCTGTTGGTTAATTTAAAGACCTATGAAAAATAATTTCAGTTCAACTACAAATCATTTTAACACATTTTTCGGCTCTTTTTCCTTACATACGTTTATGGAAGCTCCACTGCTTGCTCTCTAAAATGAATGAATATTCCTATTAGCTCACTAAAATGGACGAAGCAAATTGGGATGACTATTTCTGTCAACTCACTAAAATAATCTCTCTTGTATATATATGTAGGAACCTTTGTGTCGTTGGCAAAAGATATAAGAAGTTCACAAATCTTAGCTTGAGGGATTACAACTCTATGAGTAACATGAATTTGGATTCTATAACTATTGGTTGTGAGGAGCTTATACATCTTGAAGTCAATAATTGCTAAAATATTCGTACTGGCAGATTGATATCCATTCGAAGGTCTTGGATGCAAGCAATTTGCTCCTACCTGTCTCACACTCCCCATTAGAACCAAGTGCTTGCCTTCTCATTTGTGTGGTGTCAATTGTTTATGTACCTCTTTTCTTTTTCATTTTTTTCTTTTTGGCTGATAGTAGTTTGTACAGTACAGTAAAATGCAACTCCCCTTCTCTTCCCTATACCTTCTATAATAAGATTGATTAGGTGAGGACCTTAACTACTACTTGACCATTTTTTGTCTTGCTTTTGCTGTTTTCATTTACGTACTCTTAATTTCACATTGTTTACAATTTAGGTCCTGAACTATGCAACCGCCTATCTGAATTTGCCTTGCTGCACTGGAAGTTTCTGCAAATACAAAATGATGAACTACATGAATTTAGCATTGGCTACAAGTACTTGCAATCTCTTCATTTGTGTAGTTGTTCCAGTATTGGTGATGAAGCTTTATGTGGTATAGCAAGAGGGTGCAGGAACTTCAAGAAGCTCATTATTCACGATTCTCATTGGGCACTCTCTCTCTCTTAAACTTTCCATTGATATTGAATCTTGTAGTTGTAGACATTATAAGATCAATCTGATTCGTTGTTCAAAAATCTCAACTCCCTCTACATAGCAACAATTGTTACTTCTCAGAATTTTATTTGGTGACGTGTTCATTTGAAGAAAACTTATACTATTGCATGTATACTATTATTTCCTTTAACCTTGATTCTGTTGCTAAGTAATGAAGGGATTATTTCTGTTGGTCGGAACTGTAAATTTCTTGCAGACGTCATCATTCTAGATTGTGATGGGTAGACAACTCTACCCCCACCACACCATTGAAATCCTTTCTTATTATCATTACGACATGTTTCTTAGATCTGATGGGTGTTGTTTAATTACCAGGGTTGTATGGAAAGCAATGAAAGTTCACAGTTTGTTACCAAGCTTACTTATGTTTTTAAGAAACCTAGACGACCTAATAGAACTACACAATCACACACACTTGCGCACTCACCCAGATGTATATATTAATGAAGTTATGCATTCTTTCTTGATTTTAAACTATCATACAACATTGTGTTATATTGAGATGTAACAAAAGCTTCATTCCCCTACAAACATTACCTTACTTATAATACACTCTTGTCTATTGTAACTAAAATTCACTCTATGAAAAATCACCCCACACTATTAGGTAACCAACTACATTCCAACACGTGCATTGCACGTGTTCACCACTAGTATTTCATTAGAAATTCGAAACGGAAATTCCCCCATTAAAAAATATCGTGATCGTGATCTTTAACGGACAAGATTACTGGGAATGTTGCCAAAAAAAAATGAGATAATGATCTGTTTTACACTGTCACTTACAATATTATTTACCAATTTTGCTACAGGTATAGTTTGATTGACATTATATGAGATGGTCAACATTTTTGTCCTAAATTTTAATAACACTTAAAATAATAAATGACACGGATTTTGACAACACACACAATGTCGTCAAAAATGTCATGAAGGAATGTACACAGAATATAATTCATTATTTATTGATATATTGTGCGCGTTGCAAAATTTTATTTCTTTAGCCCTGTTTGAGCCTTTTATACATGTAAATTAATTTTTTTTTCCTTCTTTTTAACTACAGATTCTTAAAAAACTATTATTACAAAACTCATTTTTCCCAAAAAAAAATAGGCTCAAACAAAAGCTTAAGGTGTTCATACACCAAATATATTGACTCGTGAAGAGAATTAAATATTGAGGCTATTCAATGTGTGTTATCTTTGGGTCTCATGCAACTTATATTTCTCTTTGAATTAACCATCCCAAACCGTGGACAGAAATGCAAAGTTCAGGTTACGTCGATGTTAGTTTGAATATGATATTTCGTTTAACAAAGTTACAATCTAACAAGAGCTTCAAAATTCACGTCAAGAATATCTAAATCTAAACTTATCCTAATTATTCTTTCAATCGGGTTATGAGTATATTATGATTTACATTATTGCTTACACTCTTCCATATAGACACCGTCACCTCCTTCGATTTCCTTGATAAGGTCCAAATTCTGCCACATGGAAAATGTTCACCATATTATAATATAAAACAAAAATGTACATTTAACATTTTCCTTATCATTTAGAACAAACTTATTATCAGAGGACTTTAACATCAAATCCCACCAGCTTTTAAGGCTGTTTGGTTGTTCATGCACCCTTTGTCTTCACACTGCATACACATCCCTATACACCTAATCATCCCACTAAAAAAATGGAGTCTTGTCACATTTAAAAGCTAAAAAATAGTCTTTATTACATCACACGCCCAATCCTATATATACATAGTACAAGTACAGTTAAAGATCGATAGGTGCTTTTAATTTTTAACGTACTACCTTATCTTGTGCAATTTTGGCTATGGCAGCTCGCAGAATATCATCTCTTCTCTCTCGATCTCTGCCTCTGATCCCTAGCGATGGTATGTTGTACATTTTCCAGTACTGGTTAAATGCATAAAGGAATACTTAATAGAGTTTCATCGAGATTTTTGTTGGATGTGATGAATTATGAGAAATTTTATCTGGCTTCTCAATATTGGGGGTCTGCTCGCTGCTTCTGTATATTACGCGAGCAATACTTTTTTTCATTGCAAGAGTTTCCTCTGGCTGCTTCTAACTTTTCAATCTCTGCAAAAACCGTATTATGTCTTTGGGATTTTATCACTGCCTTCTTTTCTTTTACCTGTCGATTATACTAAAGCTTAAAAACTATCATATACAGGGAAAAAATCTTATTTCGGCAGAAGAATTTACCGGTACAGCACAGCTGCTGCTCTTGAAGATCCAATCAAGCCACCAGTTACAGTAGAATATGATAAGCTTCTTATCAATGGACGGTTTGTTGATGCAGCTTCAGGTACCCGTTTCTATCCAATTCATTCATGTAATAAGATAACATAATCATCTGTTAGCGGACACTTCATTTCAAACTCTTGATCCATCTTTCAGTCGATGTAGCTAACTCCATGAACTTTCTGAAATCAGGGAAAACATTTACAACTTTAGACCCTAGGACAGGTGAGGTAATAGCACACGTTGCCGAAGGTGATGCAGAAGATATCAATCGAGCTGTAGCTGCTGCCCGTGAGGCATTTGACGTGGGACCATGGCCTAAAATGACTGCTTATGTAACTATTTGGCGTCACTGATTAAATTATACGACTCTTTGATGCAGAAATCGGGAACGAAACCTGAACATAATTCTCTTATACTGCAGGAAAGATCAAAGATAATGTTTCGCTTTGCTGATTTGGTCGAGAAGCATAATGATGAAATTGCAGCTCTCGAGACTTGGGATAATGGAAAGCCATATGAACAATCTGCTAATATTGAAATACCACAGTTCGTCCGAATATTTCGTTACTATGCTGGTAGGTCATTGACAAAATGAAAGAACACAAATCGCAATGACAAGATTTCTCCTGTACTCGATGAATTTACCCGATTCCTGTCCATATATTATACAGGTTGGGCAGATAAAATTCATGGTCTCACCATTCCTGCTGATGGTCCCCATCATGTTCAAACTTTGCACGAACCAATTGGTGTTGCCGGTCAGATTATCCCATGGAACTTCCCTCTACTCATGTTTGCTTGGAAGGTAGGGCCAGCACTTGCATGTGGCAACACCATTGTTCTGAAAACAGCAGAGCAGACACCATTATCCGCTCTCCTTGTGTCAAAGCTATTCCACGAGGTAATCTTGAACCAATACCCAGACTTTCATCTTATGATGTCATTTCTATGGCTTCTGCTTGAATTGGTTCACTCATTTGCCAACGAAATGTGAATTTCAGGAGAATAATTTTACTCAAGCTTCGTAATTTGTCCTACCTAAGGTGTTTCACCATAAAAATGAGGTTTTAGTCATATTGATCTACCGAATTGATATAATAGGTGAACCTGGTTGATCTGTAGAAAGTATGTTTTTGTTTCTTCTTTTGTTCTGGAGTATCTCAGAAGTTCTGGAATGCTCCTTCTGCAACATGGTTAGCCTGGCTCATAGTTTAATATCAGAAACTTCCAGTTCGTGTGCAGACCCTTTAAACTGTTGAGGTTATTTAATTTGTTCAGTTGAAGGTTATTACTAGAATTGTCACAGAAGATGTATACTGAAACCTCGAGAATGCAAAATGCTTTAGTTCCTTTTCTATGATTATACTTCTACTCATCGCTCTATATATCACCAGTACTATCATATCCATGGTGGTATAAATATAGTTCTTTGCTCCACACTGGTGTTCAGTACCATATTTTTTGGCCACGATGAACTTATCTGATTCATATTTCTACACGTCATTTGACAATTTATACCTCTTTCTACATCTGCATAGGCTGGCCTTCCTCCTGGTGTTCTGAACGTGGTTTCTGGCTTTGGTCCTGCAGCTGGTGCAGCTCTTTGCAGTCATATGAATGTGGACAAGGTAACGTGAAAAATACACTGATCATTTTTTGTCTTTAAAACAACACCATAAGCTTTTTCTCTTTTTAGTTTGGATACTTAGTTCCCATGTGTTAGTTTTCGTTATAAAAACAACAGCTTACATGTTATTCGGAATGGTTCAATTAATAATGGTGAATCCAAATGCAGCCAACCTTTAGTTGGTTGTAGGGAATGCTTAGCACCTTTTCCCCTACACAAATACATCTCCTAAATTCGTTTCTCTTGCTGCAAAGACAGAAAGATGGAGTTACCAAAACTAAACCCCCTTTTTCAACTAATTCAAATTTCAAATGAAACCTGATGCTCCTGCACACCCTTTTCTAAGAAGTAGGCAGCGATGCAATTCTTTGTCTTTCTTAGATTATACAGTGCAAACTCAATGAAGTCATCTACCTCGTTGACTTAAAGGCACAGCATGCAACAATCAACGCATTTAGAAACCTCATGACATAACATGTCCACACATATGTATATTTGCTTCTTAGATTTATACCAATAACAATTGTTGAAATGCAGTCATCATTGTGTTATGGCACGTACTTGTATTTTTTGGTTTGAACAAAAATATAATTATGTTCTCTCTCTCTCTCTCTCTCTCTCGGTCATTATTTCGAACTAAGGAGCTGTCCCATTTCATTAGCCACAAAGTGGTAAAATAGCACATGTAGAATATGAATTGAGAGAATTTATTTCACATGCGCGCGCGCACACACACAAATGAATAACAGAGAGAATGGATAGATTCGCTTCGAAAATGAACAAATACTGTTTTTATATTCACCGTTTGTGCAAAATGATATGATCAACGTTGATGGCGTACCCGGAAAAGATGAAGACTAAAATAACAAGGAATGAGGAAATGGGAAAAGGAAATATTTCTGCATTGGTTCAAGACTTGGTGGTTGATAGAGCAGGGTAATTGAAAAGGAATTACAGCTGTAGATAATTTGAGACTCAGTCAAATTCTGTATTATTCTCACTGAATAAAGATTTCATTTACCTCTGACCGTAACAAGTATTATTGAACTATAACAAGTTAATATAAGGTTCAAGTAGACTTTATTTATTTATTATACTCTTGCATATCTTGATGTGTCTGCTCTACTTTTGCAGCTTGCTTTCACTGGATCGACGGAAACTGGCAAAGTTATTCTTGAATTGGCTGCCAAAAGCAATCTGAAGCCTGTTACTTTGGAACTTGGCGGGAAATCTCCTTTTATAGTTTGTGAGGATGCTGACGTGGATAAGGCCGTTGAGCTAGCTCACTTTGCTCTTTTTTTCAACCAGGTACCTCTGGCTCCTGTGTGATATTCCTAAATGAGGTTGAACCATGGAAAACAGTTTAAATTGCGATGTGGAATGTGTGCAGGGACAATGCTGCTGTGCTGGATCTAGGACATATGTTCACGAGAAAGTTTATGATGAGTTTGTGGAGAAAGCGAAGGCCCGTGCTATGAAACGCACTGTTGGTGACCCATTCAAGTCGGGAACAGAACAAGGCCCTCAGGTAAACTATAAACACGTGCTTTGCATAGAGTTCCTTGTAGTCGATAATATTTATGTGTATATGACCTTTGGACCTGCCATGTTGTCATCAATAAAGTTCCATGCTGATTATTATTATGAAAACGTACATGGCTTTGATTCTTGCTTTCTTGTCCAATAAGTCTTAATGCAAATATATTCATGAACACTAGATTGATGCAAAGCAATTTGAAAAAATTCTGAGGTATATTAGATCTGGTACGGAAAGTGGAGCAAATCTTGAGACTGGAGGTGATAAATTGGGTACAAAAGGCTACTACATTCAGCCAACTGTTTTCTCTAATGTCAAGGTATGTCATTTTGAACCAATAAGAGTATTTTTGTTAGGCATCTTCCACGAAGCTTAATATTTAGAGCACGTTTGGACTTTGGTTAAGCTTAAAAAGTTAGTTATAATTATATTTTCGTTTTCAAAAATGTTTGAACAAATGACCTTTTTCTTACTTTTAATCAAACAAAGTTACTAACCTTGAAAGTAACTATTGTGTTATTGCCAAAATAAGTAATTTGATTTACTTTCAACTTTAAAAAAATTCTAAAAATATTTGTTTTGAGAATTTGCTTATAAGCAAACCTTTTAAGCTTAGCTAGACATGGTTGCTAATCTTTACTAACATACTGCAATTTGTCAGGATGACATGCTAATAGCAAAAGAAGAAATCTTTGGTCCAGTGCAGTCTATCTTGAAATTTAAGTACGTTGCGAATAACTTTTTATGCTTTGATCTTCAAATTGTAATGGCTCTCTCAAGTAATTTTACCACTTTAATGGCAGGGATCTTGATGAAGTGATACAACGGGCAAACAACACTCGGTATGGGCTAGCTGCTGGAGTTTTCACTCAGAACCTCGACACTGCTAACACCTTGATGCGAGCATTGAGAGTTGGGACTATTTGGATCAATTGTTTTTATGTTTTCGATGCAACAATTCCTCTTGGTGGTTACAAGATGAGTGGACATGGAAGAGAAAAGGGAGAATACAGTCTCAAGAATTACTTGCAAGTAAAGGCTGTCGTTACTCCTCTGAAGAATCCGGCATGGTTGTGAGGTTCTTCGGACTCTCTCTTTAAATGATTTATTGAGTAGACTGTCAATAATTCAGGTTGTTACTGTGATCTCCTTGATGTTGATGACAATATCTTTCCAGTTTCTATATAAGTGCAATGCTAGGCACATTTCTATTGTATGCAGTCGAAATTGTTGAAAAATTATGCTGCAATCTATAATTGATGATGAAAATATTTTTTTCCGCATTTAAGCGCGTATATGTTGTCTGGGAAATTTTCTTGATTTATTGCAATTTTATTTATTTTGATCATTTAGTTAATATATGATGTTGTTGTCGCTTTATTACGCGGTTTCTCCTATTTTCATTTATTTTGGAAATTATTCTATGATTCCATTGGATAACCCAACTCCATAACAAGTCTAGTCAGGGGACAATTCCTTATTATTATGACTTGTGATATGATGGGAAAAGGGTTGAAGCAATAATTTAAATGTAAGATTGTTTTAGGTAGCACCTTTTAGAATCAAGACTTGGAATCCACCCTAAGCATAGTTCGTCGAGCACACCTCATTTCAAGCATGCTCGTGCATTACATTGTCATTCCATTATACTACATTCTGATGTAGGACAACTAGCTTTGGAGTTTGAGGAAGTGTTGGATAGAAAATTGGGAAAGAAAAATCGCGTCAGGGGTAATTTTGTCATTTGTCGCGACGGTGTCGGAATGGGCTGAAATTTGGCAGGTTGATTGGAAACGGCCCGAAAAATTGGACTCGGGGTATAGCTCGAGATCTCGTGATTTTAGCCAAATTCCTTTGTTTAGGCCTCCGAATGATTAATTTTCGTATTTCCCGTTTTAGATTTTCGCTATTTTTGGAACGATTTCCTTTTCTATGTTTTTAGGGTTTCTTGTAACGCCTATTTAAAGGCTTTTGGACGTTTTTCCGTCATCATTGATTTTGAATAAAATTTCGTTCTTGGAGAATTCCAGTTCTCTTGTTTTTAAGATTTACGCTAGTAAATCTTGTTACTTCCGTTCTGCGTCAAGTGGTATCAGAGCGAAGGATTTGCCTTGTTCGATGGCCAACAACGAAGCCGGAAGAGTGAACCCTCGCGACGCTGGTCGCAAGGAAGGCGATGCAGATCTATGGGCAGCAATTGACGAGCAGCGACAAGCGATGGAGAGGTTGGAGGGCATGCTACAGCAACTGTTGGGGCGGCAACCCAATCCCAACGCACCTGCTGTGAACCCCCCTGCCCCTGCCAACCGAGATGGATTCGAGGGAGTTGCCATTGGCCGTCATGGAGGTGGGCGTCCACCTAGGGCAGCGAGACACGTGCAGATCGAGGATTTCAGTGATGAGGAATCTGAGGACGATTTTGCTGGTTATCCAGGGAACCATCAGCAGATCCGAAACCAGCCTGATTATAGAATCCGCGCAGACATCCCGTTGTTCCATGGGAAATTACAGATTGAAGAGTTCTTGGATTGGATTTCTGAGGTGGAGAGATTCTTCGAATTTTCTGAGGTCGTGGAGGAGCGGCAAGTGAAACTGGTGTCGTATAAATTGAGAAGTGGGGCTGCTGTCTGGTGGGAAAAATTGCAGATGGATAGGAGGCGCCAAGGTAAAACCCCTGTGCGATCTTGGAGGCGGATGAAACAGCTTATGATGAACAGATTTTTACCTCCAGATTATGAGCAGTTTATTTTCCAGAGTTTTCAGAATTGTGTACAGGGCAACAAATCTGTGGCAGATTATACTGAGGAATGGTCGAGGCTGTCAGTTCTTAACAACCTGAATGAGACTGAGGGACAGCAGGTTTCCAGATATTTGGGAGGATTGAAGCCTTCCATTCGAGACAAGATTGGTTTGCAGGTGGTTTGGACAGTGGATGAGGCGCATAACATGGCTTTGAAGGCAGAGTTAATGGAGAAAACGCCCCATCGTTTTTCCAATTACAAGAGGGACTTGGGTGAGTCTTCTTATACAAGTGTGAACAGAGGCAGATTTTCACCAAGTGATGGGCAGAATCAACCTAGGAACACTGCAGATCAGGTTCAAAGAAGTGCTGGACCCAATAATAACCAAGCTGGAACTCGTCCAGCAACAGTTACAAAGGAAGCCCCGCGAGTGCCAAACCCGTATGCTAAACCAGGTGGTTTTAAATGTTACAGATGTGGCCAGCCAGGCCATCGCTCGAATGAATGCCCAGCCAGGAGGTCAGTGAATTTCGTGGGTGCTGGAGATGATGGTGAAGATGAGCAGTATGTGGAAGAAGGGGCTGAATTGGAGGAACTGTTGGACGGGGCAGAAATTGCAGAAGAGCAAGGAGAGCTTGTAAACTGTGTAGTTCAGCGTGTCATGTGCTCAACCAAAGTGGAGGAGTCCTCTCAGAGAAATAACATTTTTAAAGCTTGTTGCAGTGTGCAAGGTAAGGTCTGCGATTTAATTGTTGATACTGGTAGTTGTGAGAATTTTGTGTCCAGAAGGCTGGTGGAGCATCTGAAGTTACGGGTTGAAAAACACCCGAAACCTTATGTGATTGGATGGATCCAGAAAGGGCCTAAGGTGAGCGTGACAGAAGTGTGTAAAGTCCCTATCTCAATTGGTCAGCACTACAGAGATGAAGTGGTCTGCGATGTAGTCGACATGGATGCTAGCCATGTGTTGTTGGGGCGTCCTTGGCAATTTGATGTGGATGTGACCTATAGGGGGCGCGATAATGTGTATGTTTTCAATTGGGAGGATAGAAAGATCGCAATGGTCCCGAAACAGAAATCAGCTATCTCAACTAAGGTTACTACAGGGGGTCAGTCCTTACTTTCTTTAGTAACTTCAGTAACTGATTTGGAGTTGGAGGTTAAGGAAGCACAGGAGGTTCATGTTGTGGTTGTGCGAGCTCTAGTGATAGAAGGAAAAGAAGAGGAGATGGAGGTGGTACCCGAAAAGGTGCAGTCTCTTTTGGCCGAATTCAGTGAGTTGGTGTCAGATGATTTACCAAATGACCTTCCACCATTGAGAGACATTCAGCACCATATTGATCTGGTTCCAGGAGCAAGTTTACCAAATTTGCCTCATTATCGGATGAGTCCCAAGGAGAATCAGATTCTGCAGGAAAAAGTAGAGGAGCTGATGAAAAAGGGGTTTATTCGAGAGAGTATGAGTCCATGCGCTGTTCCCGCGTTACTGGTTCCAAAGAAAGATGGGAGTTGGCGGATGTGTGTTGATAGTCGCGCCATAAACAAGATAACAGTCAGGTATAGCTTTCCAATTTCGCGGTTGGATGACATGCTGGATATGTTGGAGGGTTCGAAGTTGTTCTCCAAAATTGATCTGCGAAGTGGCTACCACCAGATTCGGGTGAAACCGGGTGATGAATGGAAAATAGCTTTCAAGACGAAGGATGGACTCTATGAGTGGTTGGTGATGCCTTTCGGACTATCCAACGCGCCGAGTACATTTATGCGGCTTATGAACCAGGTATTACGACCTTTCATTGGAAAGTATGTAGTCGTTTATTTTGACGATATATTGATTTACAGTCGGAGTGAGAGTGAACATATGGAACATCTTCGGGCTGTGTTGGAAGTGTTGTCCGAGAATAAACTGTTTATTAACTTTAAGAAGTGCAGTTGGCTGACTGATAAATTGTTATTCTTGGGGTATGTAGTCAGTTCAGAGGGGATATTGGTTGATGAAGAGAAGGTGAAAGCCATTCGTGAGTGGCCCACACCAAAGACAGTAGGAGAGGTGAGGAGTTTCCATGGGTTGGCGACGTTTTACCGTCGATTTATTAGAGATTTCAGTAGCATTGTAGCACCTATAACTGAGTGTCTGAAGAAAGGTAAGTTCCATTGGGGTGAAGCAGCGGACACGGCTTTTGCAGTGATCAAAGAAAAGTTGTGCACTACTCCTGTTCTGGCCTTACCCAGTTTTGATAAATTATTTGAGGTAGAATGTGATGCTAGTGGAGTTGGGGTTGGAGCAGTTCTTTCCCAAGAGAAGAAACCAGTGGCATTCTTCAGTGAAAAGCTCAGTGATGCGCGGCGAAAGTGGAGCACCTATGATCAGGAATTTTATGCCATTGTTCGTGCTCTAAAACATTGGGAGCATTATCTGATTCAGAGGGAATTCATATTATATACTGATCATCAGGCTCTGAAGTACCTCAACAGTCAGAGGAGTTTGAGTAATATGCATGCTCGATGGTCGACCTACTTGCAGAAATTTCCTTTCGTTCTGAAGCATAAATCCGGGGTTCTGAATAAAGTAGCCGATGCATTGAGTCGACGTGCAAGTTTGTTGGTGACTATGCAGCAAGAGATTGTTGGGTTCGAGTTTCTGAAAGAATTGTATACTGATGACGAAGACTTCGCCAAGGTATGGGAGAAATGTGTCCTGAAGCAAACAGATGGGGAGTTCCATATTGTTGATGGCTACCTGTTTCATGGTAATCAGCTGTGTGTCCCTCGGAGCTCCTTGAGGGAGAAACTGATTCGGGAGTTACATGGTGGAGGTTTGAGTGGTCACCTGGGGCGTGACAAGACTATCGGTGGAGTAGCTGAGCGGTATTACTGGCCTCAGTTGAAACGCGATGTGGGTAATTTTGTTCGCAAGTGTTTTGTGTGTCAGACTTCTAAAGGGCAAGCACAGAATACGGGTCTCTACATGCCTCTACCTGTACCGAATGGCATATGGGAAGATTTATCGATGGACTTTGTTTTGGGGCTTCCACGAACTCAGCGTGGGGTCGATTCTGTGTTTGTGGTGGTTGACAGATTCTCTAAGATGGGGCATTTTATCCCTTGCCGAAAGACTTCTGATGCTTCTCATGTGGCTCAGCTATTCTTTCGTGAGGTGGTTCGTTTGCATGGAGTGCCACAGTCTATTACTTCTGATAGGGATTCGAAGTTCCTTAGCCATTTTTGGATTACCTTGTGGCGACGGATGGATACTACGCTGAAGTTCAGTAGCACTGCACATCCACAGACTGACGGCCAAACTGAGAACTTGAACCGCACACTGGGAAATCTGATTCGGAGTATCTGTGGGGACAAACCAAAGCAGTGGGATGTGGCGCTGGCTCAGGCGGAATTCGCATATAATAATGCAGTTCACACTGCTACTGGTAAATCTCCTTTTGCTTTGGTATATTTGCAACCTCCTAAACATGCATTAGACTTGGCAAAACTTCCAAAGGTTGCTGGAGCAAGTATGGCTGCTGAGAACATGGCTGAGCAGGTTCGTGATGTTCAGGCAGAGGTAAAATTACGGTTGGAGGAGAAGAATGCGAAGTATAAAGCTGCTGCAGATGTCAAGAGGCGTAGGAAATTGTTTGTTGAAGGAGATCAGGTCATGGTGTTTCTGCGTAAGGAGAGGTTTCCAGTTGGTTCATACAACAAGTTGAAGCCAAGAAAATATGGCCCGTACAAGGTGATCAAGAAGATTAATGACAACGCCTATGTGATCGACTTGCCTGCTGATATGAACATCTCTCGCACTTTCAATGTAGCTGATCTTTATGAGTTTTGTGATGATGTTCCACTCTATCCGGAATATAATTCGGGGTCGAGTTCTTCACAGGTGGGAGAGACTGATGTAGGACAACTAGCTTTGGAGTTTGAGGAAGTGTTGGATAGAAAATTGGCAAAGAAAAATCGCGTCAGGGGTAATTTTGTCATTTGTCGCGACGGTGTCGGAATGGGCTGAAATTTGGCAGGTTGATTGGAAACGGCCCGAAAAATTGGACTCGGGGCATAGAAACCCGAGATCTCGTGATTTTAGCCAAATTCCTTTGTTTAGGCCTCCGAATGATTAATTTTCGTATTTCCCGTTTTATATTTTCGCTATTTTTGGAACGATTTTCTTTTCTATATTTTTAGGGTTTCTTGTATCGCCTATTTAAAGGCTTTTGGACGTTTTTCCGTCGTCATTGATTTTGAATAAAATTTCATTCTTGGAAAATTCCAGTTTTCTTGTTTTTAAGATTTACGCTAGTAAATCTTGTTACTTCCGTTCTGCGTCACATTCACTTGTTCCTGCAGTTTCTAAATTTTTATTATTGTTGTGGTCAAAATTTGTGAGCGTGACCTCGACTTCAATTGATGCCTACTGCAAGCAAATGGCAGGACAATTCTCTCGACGACCTTTTAGTACCTAAGTCGCTAACTGATTCTAAATGTTGGAGATTATTGATTTGACTAAACATTGGAGATAATTGAAAGTTTACAGAAGTTCGGTGTAATAGAGTATTGACAATTGATTAAACTAAACATGCAATCTTCATCTTAAGCTATCAGATAGAAGACAAACTCGTCGACCGAATTCTCACGGGACAATTTTTCATAAATGGATTTTAGCGAGACTTCAACTTAAGTCTTATGTCTATCAATCTCATCTAAAAGTTTATAAGTTATTTGAGGGTTTTGAGAAGAGGAGATCCTCTTTAGTAATGTATGATAGGCCTTCTAGTATGATATGCTATACTTTATTAGCAGCAGAGAATGGGAGGAGAAAATCGGCATCAGGTTTTTGTTACGGCTTGCCTATGCCCCATTTTGTGGAAGAGTGAGAAGAGTCAGCTCGAGGCAGTACGTGCCCCTATTTGGTATCCACAAAATCAATTTTTTTTCCTCAAATTCATTTTCAATCACACGTTCACACAATGAAATATTTTGCACGTAAATTCAAAACATTTTCATACTTTTTAACCTCACATTCTCGAAAAATCACTATTCTCGAAACTCATTTCCTCCAAAAAAAAAAATATACCTCATATTAATGGAGGGCAAACATGGGCTAAATGTCATGGCCGACAACTATATTATTCAAGGAATAAAAGTTACCACCTGTACTGAAAAATTGATCTTTACAAATGCAATCCTAACCTTTATAATGGGTATAAGCTCCAAGAATTCTTTACATCCTCTTTCATTTTGAAAAACCTTGATCTAAACTATTTAGTTTTCCACATTATTGATCATTCATTCTCTCTCAAAATGTTACAAAAATTAAATAAAAAAAATATATAAATCCCTTTATTTGGCATTGCATTCTGGTGGTAGAACTTTATATCTGGCTGTATCTTTGCAGTATGAATAAAACATGTGTTTCCCTCTAGTCCACTGCAGCCCTTTTATTTGTTGGCTTGATAGTTTAGCAAATTCTTCTCCATCAACAGGATCCAAACTCGAAAGGCTGCTTCGAGTGCACGAAGAGGATACGTTGCTTTTTTGATTCAAAATGCAGCCTTCGACTTCTGTACTTCGTAGAGATACGATGAAAGGCGCGTATTTATAATCTACGGGATATTTTCCTCCTTTAGTAGCCCATTCTGATCCATCCCAAATTGTTGTGTATACTGTCATTGGTTTTGATGGATAAACAGAAGATATGGCAGTGTTGTGAATCACTTCTCTTACTGGTACATTGTCAACTAGAAACCTGTATTATTCAGTCCATGGAAAATATTACAAGATAAATACGTAATAATTCAGTAGTATCGAGTCTGTCTGAGTAATGGATGGATCGACTTACACTATGTGATGATTGTTCCAGAGGATGCTGTATTCGTGAAAACTTGTCGTTGGGTCGAACCAGAGGTAGAACTTCTCTTCCCTTCCTGTTCTCACACTTCCATTGCCATATATATTTGTCTGCAGAACCCAATCTTTTCTCCTCTCATGACCAAGCAATTCAATGTCAATTTCATCGTGGTTATGGGGGAAAACATCTGCATTGGACAACTGCATATGGCACAAGAAACAAGAATTTACCATTAGAAACATGATCATCAGTTTGATCAAAGAAATCCGTGCAGGAGCAAACAAAGTAGTATTTTTGATAAATTTGGGTTCAAATCTGGGAATCATTTTTCACGACTCTGTAGAGTTCATTACTATCTCTACACGAACCACAATTGGCCATGTCATAAGGCCTCGATTCTTGTGGAAATTATGAAGTTAAAATCTTGCTCCTTATACAATTTTATTCAGTGTTGTGTGCCAGCACGCGCGTAGAATCCCGTGAACATGAAATTGGAAAAACTTACATAGAAGGCAACCACAACTCCTGATGTGAAACCAGCAGGCAGTTTCATTGCAGCACTAAAGAATCCACAGTAGTATTTGTTCTTTGACATCAATCCAGATCCTAGAATAAAACCCAGAAATAGAAAATATAGCATGTCCTAAAAAAACCAAGTATACTATATAATTCTCTTGTTTTTGTTATTTAAATTACCTGATGTTTTGTCCAAACTTACATCAGCATTGGTCACATTGTTGGTCATATGAACATTAGATCCTCCAAAAGCTACATTATACCTTTCGTTAACTGGTACTCGGCTGAAACGATCGGTTAATCGCTCGACATTTGGAGGTGCATAGACTGCACCACGCGCAGAAACCTCGATTATTGTAAAAAAAATTGAGAAACTTAAAATGAATAACTTGTCTTGAAAAAATGCCATGTTTCGATAGATGAATGAGTGAAAATGTAGTGCAATATTAGGGTATTTATTTGTAGGGAAGAACAGAACCTTAACTTGTGCTTAGTTGTTGCAAGCTGGCTGTCTTTTGAAGAAATTAAATCAATATGTGACTTTGGATCATATAGACAGTAGTTAGGATTTCATGTGCATTGATAATGACGTGTTTGGAAAATCCCAGTGACCCGGTTTCGAGTGGCGGACAGGTCACAAATTTGATAGTACTTGCTATTCTAAGATTATTCCATCGTATAGCCCTCCTAAAAATATAGATTCGGTCCAAAAATAAATTCATACACGATTTTAGACCTTGTTTCACGTTTGATGTATAGAAGTTGATAAACACCTCAACAAGGATTGGAAGAATTGGAGAAACTTAATAAAGAATAACAAATATGAAAATAAGAGCTTCTGTTCGTAAAATTTGTAAATCAAACAGACTTAAAAGTCCATAGCAGTGTGATAAAATTTAACAATTCTTTTGTATAATCTTGTCAAAATGTATCAAAAGGTGTGGGGCCATGTGAAGAGTGTCAAAATGGTTGGGTTCAACTCCCAAGCATGATTGGTGGTCTTGTAGGGGTCCTCAAGGCTTGTTCACTCTGACCTACATTTGAAAAGAAAAAGACAAAACTATGCAAATTTATCCTAAAAATACTATGCAGATTCAACACGGTCCATTTTTCACCTCTAACCCAACCCAATGTATGAAACATGTTGGATATGAAATTTGTTCTCCCGTTTCTTTCAATCACACGCGGAACAAAATATCGTCCACTTTGTTGAAAATTTGAAACTTTAATTCCACACACCACCAATAGTAATAAAATTGCAGAAAAATTAGACTGACAAAAATACACAAAATTTATAGAAGTTCGTTTCAATGAGAGATTACACCCTCTTTCGCAACTATAATAATTTATTATGATTAAAAAAGGTTTATAAGAGAAAAAATTGCAAACCCTGTTTTCTCTAACCTCTCTTCTGATGATGATAATTCTAAATTCTAATAACGTAAGAAAAATTATGATAAAATCGTTGCAGTACCGACTTAAGTCACTTGAGACACCTCACACCAAATGCCATGGAAAAGTAGTCTAGAGATTCACAGAAAAAAACTGAAAAAAATGAATTCGACTCACATAATATGCCCAAATATATTTCTAAAACTATTTTATAACTATGAACCAATAACAACAACAAATAGAGTGCCAACTAACAAGAAAATTAAATTATTTTGACATATTTGGCCAACAAACTTAGGTTCATTCATCATTAAATACTATTGTTAGTTTTAATTGGTGTCAAAGTCCATAAAGTTGGCTGAAAAAGCAAAAATGGACCGACGGAATTTTACGGGCTTTAGAAATCAATTATAGACTCATTATTTGCACCTGAATTTGCCTGTTAACAGCTGTTAATTGTTATGAAATGGAGAGTGGGTAGTGCAAGTGGACCAATTTGGTACGAGAGATTGTAATCAACATTAAATTAGGTTGTCTTTTATATAATTTTGGTTCGTTTACAAATGAAAATTCTTATTATCTAGTTTTTTAGGTTACGGTGTTAGTTTGATGTGCAATGTCGTACACGTAATGTTAATTTATATTTCTTATGGAGGAAATACGTGAAAAGAGTCCAAGTACAATATCATATTTCCACTTTGGTCTTTGACCAGTAAATAGAATAAAAAAAAAATGAAAAACTTAAAAATAATTTTACACAACAAAAAGTCAAAAATACCCTCATGTTATCCCCAAAAAACCGACACCTCCCAAGAAAAGTCCAAAACCGACGCCTTCCAAGAAGCCAAAATCGACGCCTCCCAAGAAGCCAAAATCGACATTGACCGACAGCCAAACCACTGCCTCTCACTGGGCCCAAATAGAAGGTTAGTTTTTAGATTAAAATGGGGGATTTTCATATTAGGAATTCGAATGATTTTTACGTTATTTTACTTTATTTGTTCATATATAAGTAGATCTGCTTGAGTAGTAGTGATTGTGGAGAAATTTGGAGTTTATACATGGAAAATACATGTTTTTGGTGCTGTTAACATTCGGAAATGGTTTTCAACGATGAAGCAGCTCAACCAACTATTAACCGATCGTCAGTTAACAGTAGACCGACTGTTAACCGACGATCGGTTAACAACAGACCGACTGTTAAAAGCCAGTCGACTATTAACAGATCGTCGGTTAATAACCATTCGACTTTTAGCAGTCGATCAGGTTGTTGGGCGCGCTGTTAAAAGTCGGCTGTGGTCGGTCCACGTTATTTTTTTAAAATTTTATTAATAATTTATTTTTTCGAATATTACAAAATAAATTCATTCTATATTTAATTTTTAAATATCATTTTGTTTAATTTATTTTTTGTTTTTATAATTATTTC
>CAIGRF010040120.1:8921-19867 GCA_903798235.1 Fraxinus ornus | reverse complement strand
AACGTTTCATTGTGGAAAACGTCATTTTCACTATTTTTCAATGTAAAATGATCAATATACCCTCATATTTAAATAAAACAAAAAAAATAAAATAAAATAAAAATAAATTACAATTGTGCTCCCAAACTTTTTAAAATGTGCAAATGAGTTCAAAAATCTCATTAAAACATTCAAACCATCAGTCTTCTCCTCCTCCCTCTTAGCCTTATCCTCCCTTCATCACCTAAACCATTAGACCCCACCATTCAAACTGTTAATGATGGCCACAACTGTCAGCCACATCATTGTAGAGGGAGGTGAGATAGTTTAATTTAAGGTACTATTAAAATTTTACTAATTTTGCATCCAACTGCAGATGTGAGAATTGACACACGTACATAATTGGGTGATGAAGTATCAACTGTTTTGTTCATGTGACTACTCAAATCATTTTCAAATACAACTTTAACTATGTCAAAATTTCAAATCCATGATATTCCACCTTCGAAACCGAATCTAACCAAAAATCATGAAAATCTAATGATGGAATTATGTTTTTTACTTCAAGAATATATCTCCCCACTGAAAAGAATAAAATAAATATGTTTATTGTCTTCTAACCAGGTTAGAAGTTGAACTCTAAGATGTTCACAATCGTAAGTTGAATCGAAGTAGGAGAGGCGAGCACAATTTGGATTGACGATTGGCCCATGCGATCACCATGGACCTTTAGTGTACGTTCACAACGTTAAGTAAAGTTGGTTGTTGACTGATTAGTTTTGCTTCATCCAATCGTGACCCATGATCTTTGCGTTTACTCCTGTGTAATTTAGTCCCTGAGTGCGTTTTCTTGTTCAACCTAAGTTTTTGGTTATTGCAATGTAGATCCTTCAACTTTCAACATGACACTTTGATCCCTGAATTTCAAAATTCGTCAAACTTCAATTCTTGTCAATTCTCATTCCGTTTTACCATTTCTTGTCCATTACTATTTTTTTCCTCCTAAAATAGTCAATAAACACATAGAGTTAAGTATCTAAACTATAAAAGCGCTCTCAAATGCTACTTTTTGTGACTTGAATAAGTGAAAAAATCACATTTGTTAATAACCAATGCACTTGAAGATATAAAAAAACCTCCTACTATTCTTATTTTCCTCCTTTCAACTTTTTACATGGCAAAATATGATGAGAGAAGAATGTAAAACGAGAACACTCAACCATGTATGATCATTTTGGTTTAAAAATAGTCAGTTCGTCTATGAAGAAATTATGGGAGAATAGGAATTTGTTTTGGCCACGATCAACTAAGAAGTTAGGGAAAGATAGTAAAAACTGTAAAAATGTTTTTTTCATTTAAAAATCAAGACTATGGGTGTGTTTGAGCCATATTATTTTGGAAGAATGTATTCTGAAATAGTAGATTGATGGAGAATGTGTGGTTGAAAAAGAAGGAAAAATTATTGATGTAACAGCAAATATTATTTTATTAAAAATGAGTAGAAGAATGAAAATGAAAAATTTAATGTATACCAAATAGGGGTTATGTCCCTTTACATTATTTTTAGGGAAAATTGCAGCTACGGTACCAAATATTTCAATTTTTTGCAGACTTTGTCCAAACCTTTAATTTGTACCATCATGAGTACCAAACCTTCAAAAAATTCGCAGCTCAAGTTCGAATGAATGGAAACCGTTACTTTGACTATTAGTTGACTCAAAAAAATTATTTTGACCAAATCAACAAAGGGCAAAATAGTAACTTCATAATTTTAACATAAAAAAATTTTAAAAAAAAAGTTAACACTATTCATCTTCTTCCACCCCACCCCACCACCCAACCCAAATGATCGGACAGCCATCTTTGGTCACCTACAAGAATCGAATCGAATGGGATCTTCAATCTTTAATGGAAATAGTTCTATCCTTTAAATTGAGTTTCCAATTAAGTTGATAAAAATGAGGACGACAAAAAATTCATGTCCTTTTCTGGGTATTTTCCAAGAAAACCAGGTTTGGCATATGTGGCGAACAGTCAAATGTGTTCTCAGGATAACATTCTTCATTGCTGAGGTTTGCTTGTTGGCGGGTTTAGTGAGAAATGCTTACTACACCAAGTACAGGTCAAGGTTTTTTGAGGACCCTCCCTCTTGTGAGACTGTGAGAAAGGGAGTTTTTGTAGCCGGAGCAGCTTTCATGTTTTTCACTTGCATAATCTCCGAGTTCTATTATGTTAGTTTTTCCAGGGCGAATGAAAGCCCAAGACCATGCGTACAAGTGAATGGGGGTAGGGGTTGGGGGAAGAAAATGAACATGGTTTTTTTTTTAATTATTTTTTTTTCTTTTTTTATGTTAAAATTATGAAGTTACCATTTTGTCATTTGTTGATTTGGTCAAAATAATTTTTTGGAGTTAACTAACAGTCAAAGTAATGGTTTCCATTCATTCGGACTTAAACTGCGAATTTTTTGAAGGTTTGGTACTCACAGTGGTACAAATTAAAGGTTTGGACAAAGTTTGCAAAAAAATAAAAGGTTTGGTACCGTGTCTGCAATTTTCCCTTATTTTTATTGGTATAATCTCTCTATTGAGAAGTGAAAATCGCAAAATTTTGGTCCCCAATTTATTATCCTCAGACAATTAGTTGATCTTTTAAAAAGAAGAAGTTGGTTACAAGCTGTTCATTATAGTTACATAATCAGTTTTAAACTTACAAAAACTATTAAGGTCCGTTTGATATGCAAAGGTGGAAATGAATTTCAATTTAATGTTAGTTGAAAAATAAAAACCCACAAAATCTATATAAATTCGTTTTCCATGAAAAATGCAACTTAAAATGGTTGTACCTTGGAATTAAGTTTCTATTTCTACGTTGCAATCAAACGACTAAAGTGGAATTCGTTTTCCTCGGATGTGATATTTTCCATGAAAAATTCGAAATCAAACATGGTCTTAGAGTGTGTTTAATTGATATAAAAAATATATTCTAGAAAAGAAAATATTTTCTTTGTTTTTGAGGAAAACAAAAACATACTTCCCCCAAAGAAAATGTTTTCATCAAAAATCAGGAAAATTAGTCATATTTTTAAAAGTTGGAAAATATTTTCCATGGAAAAAATATCAGTCAAACACTTCAAAGTAGGAATTCGGGTTAAAAATTAATATTTTCCATGTAAAATAAATGTAATCAAACACACTCTTATATTTCTTAGAATGTTACGTGATCCTCGTAGAAATACCTATCAACTAAATTTTCTAATAACCGTTCAAGTTGAGAAGCAAAATGAAATTGTACGCGTGAATGTCACGTCACTATTTCACAAAGATTAAGACAGGTCCCCTCATTATGGATTAGTTGTATAATTATAATAAATTGTTAGATCAAGTTGCTACTAAGTAATAAATTGAAAACCAATATACTAAATCTTCCCATTAAGAATGCCCTCCTGACCATACTTCAATAATAGTCATTGTCCAAACCGTTATGAAACCGGCAGGTAGTAGATATGCTAATTCAGTGCATATCTATTCTCATAAATTTACAAGAATATTGACAGTGAGACATAATGATAGATGCCAGTCGTATCATATTATTAAAAGCTCGTAGTAACAATGACTTTTGTTCTCTTACTCATAATAAGTTGGAAAGTGACTAGTGCTGTAGTAAAAATGTAAAAAAAATCTTAAAATCACTCGCGCTATTAAATACCTAACTAAACTGTAGCACGTGCATTGCACGTGCGTACACTAGTTGTTATACAAAAAAGGACAATTTACAAAAATACCCTTAAAATTAAGGATCTTGAAAAATCATATGAAACATATTTTAGAAGTAAAAAAAATAGTGTAAAATCAATTGTCACAGTAAAAAAAAATGACATTGAAAAAGTGACCCACCGTCACTTTTTAATGTTAAGTGTCACTTTTTTTTTATTAAAAAATGACATACATTATTAAAAATTAATATTTATCACTAAAAAAAGTGAAAAAAAATCAAGAAGGTGATTGGAAAAACTGATAAATACTAAAAAAATGGCAAAATTTTAAAAAAAAGTGACGAATTCAAAAAAGTGGCACAAATTAAAAGAAGATATACAGATTAAAAAAGTGACAAACACTAAAAAAGTGACAAAATTAGAAAAAAAGTAACAAATTAAAAAACGTGACGAAAATTAAAAAGCTCAATTGGGCATCTGATTCTGTAATTATTGTCTAAATTGCATTGCTAAGAGCACAATAAGCTTCGTTGGCATTCCTGGTTAGTCCAGTGAAAATATTTGTATATAAAATAAAACCAAAAGGCTGTCCAAAATGAAAGTAAGTGAGAAGATTACTATTATGATGATAGGCCATTAATCTAACAAGAAATATTGGCGATTTTTTTTAGATTTTTTAGAACTTAAGATCAGACAATGAATTCACGAGGGGTCCTTCTTGTAAAATGTGTGGAGAAATAGACCTTCTGATTTTTTCGATACATACGGAGTTGTAATAATAGACTTACAGTGTGTGTGTTGTGGAGAGACACGTGGATGCTTTGGCTTTTCGATTTCCAGTTCTGCAATACAGTGAAGTCGATGGCAATGGAGGAAGAGGTGGGTTTCCATCATTTTTTCCCAAGGAAATTCACAGTATCAAAGATTATTTATCAAGAACATTGGTTCATAGAATCCGAAGAGATCCTATGTAGATCTTTCAACTCCTAACCCACCCTACCCCCATCAAAATATATACATACATTTTACATATACATATATTTTACCGATTGGATTTTCTAAAAATTGAATAATGAGTAGCTGTGTAGCACCAACGATGATTCCAATCCTATGGTTCTTCACTGCTTTGACATGTTTGGAGAGAAAGAAGAAGGAAGACAAGAGAAAGATGGGAGATAGACGAGAAAGTATGAAATAAAACTAACAGGGCTTAGTCTTAATTGACGAGAAGATATGATATTTTTTACTTAGTACTCACCTTTCACATGATTTTTCAAAAGAGTCTTATATTTAGGGTATGTAGTCTAATTTCCTCTAAAAAAAACTGGTCATTTAAGAATTGGATGAACGGATAATGTTTATGTTGAGTTTGGAAAGCCAACCTTTTCAAAGATGAGTTCTTCAGAAAATTCACAATATACTCTTTAAAAGTTAGACGATCTTTATTTTAATAGTCAAACCTTAAAATTAGGTTCAGAAAAACGCGTAGTTCGACCCTAATAATACCTAGAGGAGGTGAATAGATATATTATGCGGGATTAAAATATTAATTAATTAGCAACATGTCACTAATTAATTATCTCTAGATGGTTATTCAATCACGTTAATTTATTCATATGTTTAAATACTGCAATAATTAAAACAATAAATAAAGCAGTAAATAACACATGGACGATCACAGAGAAACCCAACTGGAAAAAATTTTGAGTACTTTGCCAGACAATCCACTATCAATAATTCAAACGACTTACAGTCTATCAGACTAGATGACACGTACTATCTGATCTCCTGATTGCAATTCCTGCAGCTCTCCGCGGATCCCTTGCTCCCCTGCACCAATCCTCAGCTGCAATTCGCCAAAGCTCTTTGTGGAATCTGCTACCCTACAGCACTCTTAGCCTTGTGGAATCGTCTATCTCATGTAGATCACGAAGAACACCTTATTCTTCACAGACTGGAACTCCAGTCAACTTCTCTCGATCTTCAGAACTCTGACAGATGTGGGGGCAAGACAGGTTTGGTATTTGAATTATGTGGACAACGTTTTTCTCAGCAAAACAATATCAATGACGAAGGTTGAAAGATAAAATATATGAATTCTCTCACATATGAAGCTCTCTCAATGTTCAACCTTGTGAAATCACGTTCAGAAGTGTTTTGATATTTATCGGTAGGTTAGGAAAGTAATGGGTCGGGGAAAAAGCCTTTAAATCGTGAATAAAAATTTCTCAGACAACACTGTCGCTCGAGCGAGGGCTCGCGACAGGCTGTCACTCGAGCGAAGGAAGAGCGACTTTCGAGCACTAAGGTTTCTGCTTTTGACGCTCGAGTCAATCCAAAACTGATAAGAAAATCTTTTTACTTGACACAAATGAACTATGTACAAGCTCATTAATAATTTATCTTATGTAACTGAATAAACAATAATATATCTAAAGGATCAACCCTTTAGATAAACCACAAAACATGTAAAAACATAGTTTGTAAAGAAGCAGATTCATAATCATTAAGCAAACCAACAAACCTACGACTTATGGTCTTAAATTATTTAGCTGTACTCATATAAAGAATGTAAGGAGTGTTCGGACAAAATCCAAGAGTATGGGATCGTTATACAAGTAATAAGATTTGTGAGTTAAGAGTATCTTTCCCACTAGGAATAATGTCTAGTTTTTAGTTAATGACTACTATTAAATTCGAAGTGTAATGAAATCAAAAGATATGGTTTGTATATTTCTATATTAATCATAAACTAAGAAAACAAATTTGTAATGAAATCAAAAGATATGGTTTGTATATTTTCTATACTAATTTTAGACTAAGAAAACAAATAAAGTATTTATTTAATAAGTGAATGTTTGTATTGTAATTGTGAATCCCCCTATTGCTATTTAATTCAATTTTTAATTTTTAATCTAATAAATTCATGCATTCAAGACAATCGATAATCCATTTATTCAATATTCTTTTTCAATATATATTAAACGTATGTTTAACACGACCTGATCCTATTCCTAATCTGAATTCATATCAAAAAATACATTGAATCACATGATTTATTACACATGATTGCACGTGCTATAGATATTATTCCTAATACCTATTGTCTATGTGTTGATTTTATCGCGTTCTAGATTTATTGTGAGTATACACAACAAAAAGTAATTTACTATCTAATTGGTGATCAAGCAATAAAATAGTTCAATGAGAATGTAAAACCAATCAAGAAAAACTAAAAAATACTAAACTAATTATTTTGAATTAAAATAAACAAACAACATAGTTCATTATTTATCCAATACAATGAAAAACTTAGCCTAATATTCTAAAAATTATTTACACAAGAATAATTGGAAAAATATCACTCAAAACTAAGAAAGATGGAAGAAGTTGGAAAAATTCACGTTCTTGACTCAAATCTTCAAATCAGGCTATGAATCTTCAAAATCCTTGTATGATTCATCTTTAATTGATGTATAGACTTGTTCTTCGCCTCTAAAATATGTAGAATATGATAAAATTTAGTTTGAATGGAGGTCTCCCATGTTTTGGTCAAGTTTGGTATTTTAAGGATGCCAAAAATATTGCATTGAATTGTTACCAAAACAAAAATAAGGAAAATCGAATTTTTTCCTTTCTGTACTGAGGCGCTCGCCTGGCTGGTTTGGAAAGCCTCAGGCATGACTTTTTTGGTTAGGGCACACACCTCTCCTGCAGGCGAGGGGACGCGCCTCACCTAATTTTCGATAACTGAACAGTTCTCAATAATTTTATCATAACTTTCTCTCTCGATATTTGATTGAGGTGATTCAAAGTGTATTGGAAAGATAATTCGAAGATTTCCCGTTATAGAAATACAATATTTCTAATTCGAACATATACTATGCCAAAATGGATCTCAAATTGAGACTGAAATCCGAAGCATAACTTTTTCACCTGGAAGTTGATAAGTGATAGTAGTTGGACTATATTTCATACATTTGGCTTCTTTTCTCATTCAATTGATGCCTAACACTCTCAAATCTTCATCGTGAGTTTTGACGTAACTTTTGAGTATTTGCATTTCAGTTCTCGAACATTGTATTCGATATAATTTAGCTCTTTTTCCGCTATCTTTACATTCTTTTTTCAAATTCTTCATCAATCATTGAGTTTTACCTATAAAATAAAATATAACACAAGTTCGATAGTATTTTATCCAAAGAACGATAAAATATCATCGTTTAGGATTTCGAATAAGTGTAGAAACTATACTTATCAAGGAGGTTGCTAGAGGTTGCTAGAACTTCTAACAAAGCATTTAGGGAGCTTTTTCGATGGATGAGTAAAAGAAAATGATTCAACAAATAGAAACTATTGTTGGGAAATAAAATAGATCAAGGTTATTTGACATGATATAAAGTATATGATCGCAAACAAATATGAAGATATAAGGAAAAAAATTAATTGACAGAGGAACGGAGTATTTTATTCAATTGACTAATATAGAAAAAATAAATACAATAACTGTGATTACACAGTTATTCTGTATTTTAGTAATACAAAACTTATGAAAAGAGTTTAATATTTACAAGGGTGGATGCCAAAAATGGAAACAAGATAAAAAATCACATGGAATAAAAGAAACAATATTTTTCCGATAAAAACACGTGCAAAGAAAGAAAAAACATTCTCTATAAAATTCCAACCTAATTTGGGTCAAAGAATCCAATAATCTCCACCTCGACACAAACTCCGACACAACAAACAATGCTCCAAGGTTTCTCCACCTTGAAAAATAAATCCAACTACAACTAAAAACCCGAACTTTTCAACAAAAACCAAACTTTCTCCAACACAAAGATACTCTTCCTCTTCCACGTTATCCAACACGGATACATGAACCCAAACATCGAGTTCTCCAAAATTCACAAAGAATTAGAAATTACTAAACAGTGTTGAAGCATACCCTGTAGCAGAATCAACTTCCAACGCTTTCATAGAAGGCCCCAGCTAGTCTCAACTCCTTCAAAAACGCTAAAAGCATGTGCAACCAAACCAACATCCACGTACCTATCTCCAATGGGTTTATCCTTAGCAGGTGAATATGACGGAACTGCAGATAATGTTGGTAAAGTGGAATTACCCATATCTTCCAAACTTGACTAAGTAGTATTCTTCACTATGCACCCAAAACCAAATCTCAGAGGCACGATACCAAATTGAATCTCCACCAGGGTACTAAATCTATGCTGACTTTTCTTCACAAACTTTGCCCGATCTTGCAAGATGTATAACTGAGATCTTTTTTATCCTTCCAATACAACATGGACACCCTTCCGAACCCTCAAGACTCCACCACCTCCAAAGAACATGTACACTTTTCAATCAAGAGTACTCAACAAAATGAGATTCTTCAAGTTTGGAATATGTCGAACGTGATCAAGTGTTCTACATGTTATATCCACCATTTTTAATTTGGCTATACCATTACCAGCTACCCACAAGGCTCGTTGTTACCCTTGACAACGACACCTTGCGTTACAATTTCATATGTTTCAAATAAATCTCGATTGGGACACATGGAATGAACAAGCTATAACCAAGATCCATTCCTCGTCAGGTTTGGATTCCATGTCAGAAATCATCAAAACATCTCCATCACTCAAATAGTTCTCGACAATATTGGTCTCCTCTAAAGTATTTGATTACTTCCCTTGATTTGCAGTCAAATTACCTTTGTTCTGCAATTTATCGCAATCCCTCTTAATGTGTCCTTTCTTCTTGCAATAATAACAAACTAGATTACTGAAATTTGACCTCGACTTACCCCTTTTATGATCACCATGAACTTGAACAATGCCTTCTCCATCTCTGGCCTAGACCCAATCAGATGCTTCATCTTCTCTTTTGAAAATAAGGCATCATACGCATCTTCAACGATGAGAGTATCACAACTGTACAAAACCGTGTCTTTAAACAAAGTAAACGGAACGGGTAGCAAACAAAAAAGATTAAGGCCAATTTTTTTATATCATATTTTATCTCTAAAGTCTCCAAATCAGCGATGATCTCCTTAACATAGCGAGATGATATTCCAAAGATCCGCTTTCAACCATGCAATGAGAATACAACCTCTGCTTCAGATGCAATTTACTTGTTAGACTTTTAGTCATGCACAATTGCTCAAACTTCAACCACAACACAGCTGTCGTTTTCTCCTTCAAAACATTCTAAAGAATATTGTTATAGAGATGAAGATGGATCTGTGAAAGTACCTTCCGATCATTTCGTTGTTTCTCTTTAGTTTTCCAAGTTGTGGACATTTTGTCAAATTCTAACAACATATCACCCAATTACATCTGCTCGAGTACAGCTCGCATCTTCATTTGCAATAACAAGAATCTTGTATTGCGATTCAAAAGCGAAATTTCATACTTCAAGACTGTCATCAATAACAAAAATCTCAAACAAATCACAACCAATATCTGTGATACCACTTGTTGGAAAATAAAATGGATTGAGATAATATATATGACACGATATAAAGTATATGATCGTAAACAAACAATAAAATAAAATGCAAAGAATTAATTGACAAAGGAACGGAGTATTTTATTCAATTGACATGGGAAAAATAAATACAATAACTCTGACTACAAAATTATTCTATATTTCAATAATACAAAACTTGTGAAAAGAGTCTAATATTTATGAGGGAGATCTTCAAACCCTAGAAATACCCAAACATGGAAACAAGATAAAAAAATCACGTGAAATAAAGGAAACAATATTGTCTCAATAAAAACACGTGCAAAGAAAGAAAAAATATTTTCTCAAAAATTTCAACCTAAATTAAGTCAAGAAATCCATTAACTATTTAATTCTAATTTCTTCCAAGTATTAAACAAGTCTTACACTTTTCAACAAGTAGAATCTATTTTTTTTTTCCTTCAAGATGATCAATTGTGATCCTTACTGTCCAATGTTATAAGCAAATTGTGGATACTTCCATTATGTCAAAAAATGTCGAAGTTTTTCTTCCCCCAAGAAACAATTGTAGTAAATTTTATATTTTGTTAATATCAGCAAGTAAAACAAGTTAAAATTTTGTTATGTCGAGTCCAATCCAATCCAATTCTATATACCAAACAAAAGTTTAGCATCTTGATAATCCGTCATCTAAATGTATTTCTCCCTAAATGTAGTTTCAACATTAACCAAATAATACACATTTAACATATGGTAATTAGCAAAAAAAAAAAAAAAAAAA